>VYZV01012862.1:41797-69487 GCA_013401275.1 Pandion haliaetus | reverse complement strand
CTGAGCTAGCCCTCTATTTTTTTTTTTTAATAATTTTATAAGAAAATGCAGATGGGATTCAAATAAAGGCTTATACATTCCTTAAACTTTTTTGTGCTCTCTGTTCAAAAGTATGTCTGCCCTTTTTGGGCTTCACATTGACATTTTAGTGGGTTCAGCTCAGATTACTTCAAAAGAAAAAAGGATTAGTGTGAAGCTTAGTGCAAGGCCTTTCAGATGAGACCTTTAAAAAGGATCATCGTTGCCCTGCCAGCTGACTAAAGTTCTCGTCACACTGTTATGGTGATGTGTTCATGGCCCTAGTAAAATGTACAGACTGTGGAATGGAAAAATTAATCATGTCAGGGGTCCCCTTCTGCAAGGTATTGGCTGTTCTATACTATATGTATATGCTAATTTGTAAGCTGAGTGACATGCTGTCTAAGCTGGAGTTAGATAGTGTGTATATGGTTGAGGGGGAAAACACAGTTTTCTGCTTTAATAAGGTGTGATTCATATACTTTTCTCCAGTATTAATTTCAGGATGCACATTCTTGCATGAAGTGTTGCATGCATGTCACAAATAATTGCAAAAAACCAAAACCAAAACTGAAAAAGTGTCTCCTATGACTCTCTTCCCTTGATCTCTTGTCAGGTGTGATATACTATTTTAATATAGAGAGGGTTATGGTGTGTTGCTTCTGGACACTTCAGCAATTTCCTTCAGGGCTATTGCCAAGCTTTTATCTCTTTTTATTTATACTTTGTATTCTTGTTAATGTGTACTTAAATAAATGTTGATGTTGATACTCCTGCTCCATTTATTTCATATCATTGGATAAACAGGTTTCCACAAGTATTAATTTTATAGTTCCCTCACTTGCTTTGTGCATCCTGTAATGACTTTAAGTTTTTTTCTTTTTCTTTTTTTTTTTTCTGTCACAGGGGAAACTGTTCTACTGTTTACATTTAGAAAATAAAAAAAATCATTGAATGCTGTTTCTGCAGCCTTTTTATGAACATTTTGAAAACCTGGTATTTTGGAAGTCAGAGATGTGATGGCTGGGGAGAACTGGTATTTCTAAAACGGGTTAGTCTTGACGGAAGTCTCACATTGACCTCAGAGGATTTGCTAAGTGTTGGTAGGGACTGCAGGATTATTGTCAATGCACTTTCCCTCCTCTACATTGTTTGCCTGGCAGTACAGCAGTCATGCAGTAGATGAAGATGGGAAGTTTGCCCTCTCAATCTATCTATAGAGAAGTATTACAAAAAATGGAGAAAGCTCGTAAATTTGTAATCTTAATTATAATCCACAAACTATTCAATAGTGGGAAGCAAAATTACTGTGAGTGATAGCGACTAAAGATAGTATCACTCCACTTTACCCTGTAAGCCTTGCTGATGCTTCAGCTTCCAACTTCCTTTGAGCTAGACAGAGAAAACACATGGGGAGATATCTTGATATTTAGCAAAATGCCTACTTGGGATTAACTGACCTTTCCTATAAATCAGAAGCAAAGTTGCCAGCTGGGCACTTTCTCATATACAGACAGCAAGAAAATGAGTTGAAGAGCTCTCTGAAGCAAAACACTAAAAATGTTTCCACCCCCCACCCCCCCTTATACTATAATAATGCAAGAGCTATTACTGACGGTAAACCAGAAAAGATGTTTCTGCTCCAGTGTATCTTCGTCCACTCACAGCAATCATGAAAATTATGCAGAAGTTCACATTAATGACTGTTTATTTTCAAAGGAAGCTGCTCCTTGGCTGGCATGAAGGGGAAAGCATGAACTGACGCAGCATACTAAATACTGTATTTCATGTTTTTATGTACATCGCTAGCCCAACAAAAATGCATGAAAATTATTTTAACAGTTTATATTGATGAAATTTATGCAAGTAAGTCTGTCTGATTCAAAACATCTCTCATGCAAGTTGATCCAGTTTAGGACTGTTTAACAGCTGACCTGTTCAGCTGCTATGTATAATGATTCTTCTTTCATGTGTCAGAACAAACCCACTATCGTTACTAGGATTGTACCTGTGCAAAACAGAGATAAGTGACAACAGAGTCAGTTCCAAGTTACTGGAATAGTGCTTTTTGCATGAGACTAACCACATCCAGGCTCGAGTCAGGGAAGTACCAACAAGGGCTATCACACTGCCACATGCGAAGACTTCACATTTAACTGAGGGAGGAACTTAATCTTTCTGCTGCACAACATTACATTTCCCTGGAACTGCACCTATAAGGAGCTCTGCATGATCCAATTTTAATGAATGTCTTCATAACAGTGGCCATATGCAGAAGAGATTTATTTTTTCTGCAGGCTTAGCAAAGTCTGAGTGGATAAATCTATGCAAAACACGAAATAAAATTTAATGTTGAGAAAATATGCTATATTTTCCTCTAACTACATTAATTTAGGAAACAGCAGTTCTCATTCTAATCTCAGTGGGGTTACTCATGTTCTGCACAGTGTATGTTCAGACTCAGGCAACAGTTTCATTCTGGGCTGCACTTCAAAGAAATGATAAAATACACATTCTCCTCCTCTGTTTTGTCACAGATAATGAGTGCAGGAAAGACTCTTTCTTGAGCTTTACAAGGGAAAGAATAGTGTTGTTCAATAAGCTGGTGACTGAAAGCCAGCATGATGCAGTTTTATCTTGATACCAATCAACTTTTATTTGCATCAGCATGTAGCCGTTATGTGTTATCATCATCTCTGTCTTCCTTCTTGGAAGATTTTAAGTGTCCGTGAACACATGGCCATCTCAGACTACCTCCCACAGTGTCTCTGCTGTACTTTGCTGTGCTTTGTGCACAGGGGCAGGTTCCAGCCCTGGTTCTTCTGGAGACAGGACATTTCTTGCTGCCAGTACATCTGTTGTTTTTCTCCAGCTTCCCATGGCACTGTCTCAGGAGAGTCACTCTTCCCAGGTCCTGAGTATATCTGTGCTAATGTAATCTGGGCGGGTACAGCATGATGGACAGCAGGATGCTGCATGTTCCCCCAGAATCTGAGTGTATCTAGGTCCTTTCCTGTGGCTGGCTGGGAACATGGAGCCCTTGGTCTGAGTGACGTTATTGGCTGAATTACTGGAACAGGGCTGTTTGATGTAAAGGTTACCATACATTCTGCAAATGTCTGACCAAGTGTGTGTGCTGGGTTCAGCTTTTCTGATTTGGTTCTAAGAGCTGGCTTCATCCTCACCTGTAACTATAGACATTAATGAATTTACCTGAGGTATTCCACCTTTCTCTGGGCTCCGGCATACTCCCCTGGGATAGGAGGGCATGTGTAGAAGTAGGTAGGTGGTGGAGGTGGACCAGACCCCAAGAACCTTTTAGCCCACTGGAAGTCTTTCTAAAACAGGGAGCTTCTCTGCTAGACCTTGTGCCCCACTATGCATGTGTATTGCAAGATCAGCACAAGTCTCTAATGTGTTTTTTCTGATCAATTCTTCAATGAAGTAAGACTTACTGCTGTTTGTCACTGTTGGCTGGGCCAATGGACTAATATTCGTATTTACCTATCAAGGAAATACAGTTAGAATACCATAGTTGATAGCTTTAGAATTTGTTTGCAACTCTTAGCCTAACATTTTATTGAAGGTTTAATTTATTTCGGACAAGTTGAGAGCAATGAACAGTCATGGTATTCTTTCAAATTGCAAACAACCTCAGAATTACCCATCTGGTTTACCAGCTGAGGAGACCTCTGCAAGTCTGCTTCTCACCTACTGTCACACTAATGATTGAAATGACATGTCTGTATGAAGTTACTATCCTCTTGCTTCACCCTTTTTATTGTTCTGGAAACTACTAAAAAATAGATCAGTGTTAGCTATTCTGATCAAGAACATTGAGCAGAGTGATATTATGGTATCAAATGATTTGGAGGGCTCATTTCCTGATAGAATAAATAAGTGTGGTGATCCAACTTATAATAGGAGAGCATGCAAGGAGCTGGATAAAATTACTCATGGTGTGCTGAGACAAGACACAGAGAATTAAAATTAAACTTTCCTAAAAATGGAATGAGGGGCAAAAGCCTCTTAATACAAGATTTTGTAAGTTACTGGCAGAAAGTGTTGTGCATGTAATCGTGTGGTATCATGGGCGGATATAGCAGGGGGTGAACTGATTAAACTTTTTGTAGCTCAGTGATGTAATACTGCTCATGGCTGCACTCTGGGCTTCAGAACATAAATTTTCTATTTAAAAAAAAATGATTTATTATCTCTTACTTTTGTGAAGGGAATCATAAAAGTGTAAATCAGCTATCCTGACTGAAGGTTGCTCAAGACTGTGAGCAGTCTGACATGTTGTATGGAAAAGAAATGTGAGACTATCTGCTGCTTCTCCACTGCTTTGCTCTGCTAGCACGGAGGGCTGCCCTGTGCTTGCAGTGTAGTGGTTGAGTACACATCTCTGTTTCACCTGTCCTGGTCTTTCTGTGTACAGGACTGGAAAGGGTGGGAGAGGAAGAAGTAGACTTCTGGGAACTTTGTGTAAGGAAAGAAGAGAATAAGCAACTGAGTTTTGCTTTTGCATAGCTTAGTGATGTTTTTTTCTGGTTCACAGCACTACATAACTCAAATGAAGATTATAAGCCGCAGCAAATATTCTTTAGTATATGCAATTTCAATTTATTACAAAATTCCATTTTAGATATTTAACCCATAGTGGAAATTCTGCAACATTCTTCCCCCTCATCCACTTTTCTAGATAAATATCGTGAAATAACATTGTTCCAGATTTGCAGCATGTCAAATAATAAAGCAGTAAAACAGGATGATAGTGTATTAATGGACTATAAACACATACTTGACGAACACTCTATATGTAAGGCTGAAGGCCAAGGGCCTTTAATCACCTGAAATGACTGTTGATGATCCATTAGGATGTAACTAGGTATTTATTACTTCTGTATTAATAAGAATAAATATGTTCATCATAATCTTTGGGAAAGAAAAATGTATAATATTGCAGTGATGAAGGCCAAACTATTAATTAAAAGATAGAATAAAGAAGCAATACCTCTGGAATGTTTTAAAATGTTTTCTAAATGTGCTTGCTATTTGTAATAGGTATTATTTTGGCCTCATTTTTCCAGCCTCTATTTTTAAACCTTTTTTTAAGATTTATTCAGCATGGTCTTGTCTGGACTTCCATTCTTCCACAGGAAGTGCCTGAAGATGCAGCTAAGTGCTCTTGTCTACCATGTCATCAGACTCATGAGGAATGGAAAACATGATCCAAATTCAATTGTCTAGTAAAAACCACTTATGCCAGTTTAGCATGGTTTGGCATTCAGAAGGTGAACATACCACTGTTGTGGATGGGATTCTTGGCTGTCAGTACATTGAGTGAATAGATATAAATTTACATCTATGGTGGTTAAGTCCTCTGGAGCACAGGTGAGATTAGTGTTCTTCATACAAATCATTATTCCCATGGTATTTTTTCCCCATTTGTTTAGGTTAAAAATATATAACCTAAAGACATGGAAGTCAAACATGATTTTTATCATTCTTTCTGAATGAAAATGCATGTGTTGATCTAGAAAATGAAATTCAATCTTGTAGAACTGAAATCTATTTGCAATGTCCTAAGTCTCTAAAAAAGTTATTGCAAAGAATGATAAGAGAATAAGGTGAAATCAGAACAGAAATGTAGGGGTTGTCTACAAGAATATACAACCCAAACACCAGTTAGGGGTTTCTTTTATCCTGCATTTTCTCACTGTTCTGTATAAGGGAAATGAGCTAGATATCAGCACACTAGTAAAAAATGGAAATGTGTACCTGTAAAAACACCCTGCAGAAATTAAAGACACAAGCTGGGAGAAGGAGGAAAGTCTCTGAACCTGCTGGGCATGGATCAAACGGAAACAATGTAGTTAGAGATAGATTAATCCTGTTGAAAATGTAAAAAGTCATGCAAACAACTTCCCAAACTTGAACCGAACCTTAACCTTAAATTTATTTTTCATGTTTATGCTTTGTTATTTTTGTGGTTCAGATGAAGGCTTGAAGAAGAATGGCCAGAACAGCATATGAAGAACTGTTCTTAAACAGCTATTATTTATAGTTTGAGTACAAGCAAAAAGAGTGGAAAACCTTGTGAGAAAACATGGGATTTTTTTTCAAGATGTGTCTAATTTGTAGGCTCAGAAAGTCTGAATAGTTTGGAAAAAATAAATTTTGCATCTTTCCCTGAGCAATAGCTAGTTGTTTTTTACCTGTGTAGTTGACAGAAGCAGAAGACAAAGGTAAGTGGGATAATGAATAATTTGATCATTTTTAAGTAAAGAGCATGGAAAACTGTAAAGAAAAAAAAAAAAAAAAAAAGAAACTGTCTGGAAATCTTGCATCAAGCACAGCTTTATTTTCCCTTTTGTCTTTTTCTTCCATGATTACCTAATGTAGGGGACTAGAGAAAATGGACCCAGACTCTTCTGGGAGATATGAAATGATCTGACAAGAGACAACAGACTGACTTAGCATAAGAAAAAAAAAAAAAAATGTCAGCATGCAAAATTGTTGGAATAGGCTTCCCAGAGAGGCTGTAGAGTCTCCAACCTTGGAGATACTCAAAACCTGTCTGGACATGACCCTAAGCATGGTGATTGATATAAACCCTGCTTTGGGAAGGACGTTGGACTAGAAACCTCCAGAGGTCCCTTCACCCAATATTACTCTATAGTTCTGTGGTTTTAATAATATTATGTAAGTTGCTTTCATCGTCTGTGAAATGTTTCTGAACGAAAAAACATATGTTTGTGGCAACTGCAGAGAAGAAAAAATTAGCCTAGGAAATATGATTGTATGTTGAATCTAGTTTAGCATGATAATATGTGAAATTAACATGTCAGTGTGGACTAAGTAGAACAATTAATCCTTTAAAAGAAGTTATTTTTCTTACATGGAAGCTGAAATAGAAACTTAAGACCTGATCTGGTCAATGTTTAACAGTTAAATGGATTTGACAGTGATTCACCCATATCCTCGTTGATATAGGATTATAAATCTATATATTTACCTCAGTTTCAAAGAGGTAGCATTTGCAAAGTCGACATTTTACTTATGGGGGAAACCTTTCACATAACATAAATTAAAATGAGAGAAAAATATGAAATAATTGTTCAGTTAGGAGACAATCATTAGGCCTGATGTGCAAAAGTTGTCCTACCATCAATGTATATATTATAGTAGAAACGGGTATTAATCTGTCAAACTCTCTAGGCGAGTACCTAGCTAATGGATCTAGACTGGAGTGTATGGGAGGCAGGAGCTCAGACTTCAGCTAAGGAAAAGATTAACAAGTTCATAATTTGAAATAAATGCTTTTGTTCAGGTGAATTCAATGTGATTTAGGCAGAGAAGTTACGAACCAGGATAACATTACACTGGAATTTTGCTTAAATACATTATCCCTTCCTGCATCCCCCAGCTCTGCAGTTCCCAGGCATGCACTGTTTGTGCAGACTATTCAAATGTTTTTGTAAGGTCTCTTGCAACACTGAGGGAGGAAGACATCTGCCATGCAAGGGAGAAGTACAACCAGGCAGAAACACACAGATGAAGATGGGGTCTTGGTACATTAGAGGAGTCTTTGCAATCTGCAGTGAGTTGATCTCAGTGCTGTGGCTAAATGCACTTTCGGGCCAGGGACAGAAAACCCCTCCTCCGACCCCTACTCCCTGTGGAGGTGCACAGTCCTTCGCTTTGGGTATAATAGAGTTTACTGTCAGTTATATTTCTGCACAAGTAGCAATTTTGTTGTTGATACAAAAGGCACAAGAACTTGTTCTTTGTTAACCTGGACAGCCTCTTTCTTGTCTGTTTGCATGTTTAATTTAGGAAGAACAATGTAATTGTGTGTTGTGACTGGTAAATAGTTATTTTTGCTTTGCCTTTATACCAGCTTTCTAAAAATGCTTTGTCCAGGCTTGACTTGATTTCCTCTTGCAGCAGTTGTGTAGGCACAACATTTTGTTTTATTGGTAATCTTTCTATTTCATATCGAGACGTAAGCATTGGAAAGACAACTATATTACTATTTGGGACTCAGAGCAATTTATTTGTGTGTATGGCTTTTTCATATGTTACTGTGATTTTCTTTACAAAATCCTTAGGAAAAATAAGTCTGGAAGACACATTACATAAGACTGTAACTCATTTTGTACAAGGGAAGGCTTTGCATAAACAGTCTGTGTCTGTTTCGGCCATTCTCTAAAAGTTAAAATAGCATCAGCCAAGGCAGAAAAATAAGATGTGCACACTGCATTTCAGCCAACTGAAACTCTGTGTATAACGTGCTTGAATGACTCTTGAAGCAGCTGAACATTATGTGTGTGACGAGATATAGCAGACAGTATTGTCCTAGCCCTCTCTACTCTCATCTGATAAGTGGCTAGGTTATTTTTTTTCCCATTTGACACTATCATTTGGGAAATTCCTTTTTATCTATGACATGTTTTTAAGCCAGTATACTCCTGTTAAGGATCTAGTGCATGTACCTTTCCAATATTAAGATAACAAGAAGAATGTTGCTGTAATCTTGGCCTAAGTTATGGCTCTTAAGCTGTCTGCGCACTGAAAAGTAGGTGAAATGTTTTGACAGAGAAAAATATGTGTTGTCAGCTTTGTTTTATCCATGGCTGAGAAGGGAAATGGAAGCTATACTCAGCAGGGTTCAGACACTGATGGCTAAAATGATCTTCTGCTAAAATGAATTAGAAGAGAAATCTTCTGCTTTATGCAGATAATTCTTTTTCCAGTGAAATGCACAACTAAATGAATGGCTTTTGTGTTGGGAAGAAATCTTTAAAATAATGTAAACAGTGACCATGAAAGAAGCACCATTTACATCACAAAATGGCAAAAAAATACAGACAGTACACAGTGAATGGTTTCTCTAAAAGAGTGTTGATATCAGTCATGTAAATGTGCATGAAGTATAGTTTCTTTATCTTGTAATTAATTTCAGTGTATTGTGAAAATGTGGCAGTGATAGAAACATCTCCATAGCTGGAGGCAACCTAAGTGGAAGGTGGCACTCATGGCCACAGTTCCTTGGGCCCCTGTCAATAAGAGATAGAGTAGACTATTACGTGGCCCGTTTTTATCAAACTCGCTCTTTCTGTGCTTGTCTACCTTCTGACTTATTACTGTCAAGAGCTCACTCCACCTGTCAAGTCCTGCTGCACTGTTCTTCCTATTAACTGCAAATTCTGTTTAGCTTAGAGGTAGCTTAAAGGATTGTAAGAAAGTTATCTTAAAAAAAAAAAAAATGTTGACAGCAATGCCTTGGAGTGTCTTTCCAAAACTTCTGCTGTTGATCTCCTCATGTGACACTCAGCTCCAAACATGTCACAGAACAATTCTCAGGGCTAAAGTTGTACACTTGAAAACCTGTATTTTGGAAGCTACAAAGCATTTGTTAGATCACATATGATGCAAGCCCACTACCTTCCTAGCTGCTGACCATTTTAGCAGTCCTCTGCTGGACACTTTCTGGTTTCTCAACACCTTTCTGGACCAGGGCTGTGGGATCCAAAACTGGACGCAGTATTTTGGGTGCAACCTTATGCATGCTGAGTACAGGAAGGTGACTTCCCTCTATCTGCTGGCCACTGTCAGCTGTGAAACAACAGCCAGTCGTTCACCTTGCAGAGAAAACAAAGACAGCAATTAGCCACAGGAGTATGACTTGAGGCATGAAGTACCAGATTCTGGGTTCAGATACTTAACTGGCAGAAATATATTTTAAGGCAATGTTAAATAATGAGCAGATACAAATTCATGTACACTTTGATATCTAAACCCAGGTGCCTTTTGTAACTAAATTGTTTGCATCTATTATCAGATCTACCTGCCAGAGGCTATTTGCAATTCTTCTAATTATTTCACATGGGTAAGTTATAGGATCGTGTACTTTTTCTTTAATTTTTTCCCTTGTTAGTAGTCAAAAAATATAAATACAAATGGGAAATGTCTCTGAATATTTAGTATGTGTTTGAATCTAATATATGAATATTAATTTGCTTTTCTCTGTAACTGAACTAGTATACGTAGAGGGGTATGTGCAGTAGTTTCTCATCCTTTTCAGTCTGACATGAATTTTAGGTAATCTCTATATATCCTATCATCCTTGCTCATCATTGATTTGCTTTTGCTGAATTTCTTCAGAAAAGAAAAGCACTAGCTTTTTACTCAGTTCAAGTAAATAATGAATTTTCCCTCAAAGGCATACAGTAGTTTCTACATTTCAGAAGACTATACAAAGTCAATGTTCAATCCACCCCTGCCAAACACTGAGAACCTCAGTACTCTCAGGATTGAGAATACTCTCATTAAGGGGGTTTCAGGCTTTTTGTCAGCCACTGATCTATCTTCTTCTGATGCCAGCTTCATTTATGACACTGTTCAGGTTCCATTGATATTTCCAATTTATTTCAAAGTTGCATTTTTTTTGGAGTTGTATACTTGTCCATTATAACGATGTAGCTCAGATAACCATTATACATTTAGGACAAAAAAAACCCCCAACCAAACACTTGGCATTTCTTTTGCTTTGATCAACATTCTTGTTCCTTCCAAAAATCATTTTTAGGTTTCTTTTCCCTGAAAAGATGAAAATCTGTGTTTCTTGGTTTTCCCGGAATTCTGTGAGGTCAACAAAAATAAGATCATTAGAAACTTCACAGTATCAGAAATTCTTCCTGTAATAACAATATCCTGTAGCTTATAACTGCAGACAAAAAAATTAATTTCTGTGGGACAAATACCTGACTTTCACCATCATCTCCTTTTTCTGTAACCCCAAAGAAACAGCATGTTTTCTTCATAGACTTTGCTGTCCCTAAATTTAGGTGGTACCACACGATATGTAGTGGTTCTTTATCAAGCCTTGTTTCACTTACAGTGAAATTGTCAAACACAAGCAAACTGACAGACAGGGAAGTCCTGTCATTCAAGAAGTGGAGAAACCATGCTGTAATTCATATAATTCTCTGCCTGTTTATGGTCCCACTCTATGTAATATAATACTAAAGTAAAAATAACCTTTGGTGTCAAAAATATACCCTGAGAGTCTTATTTGTTGCTCTAAGAATGTGCAAAGTACTCTTACCCAGACTGAAGTGGAACTGTTGTTATTTTTTCCTGAATGTAAACTGTGGCATTGTGGGTTATTTTAGGGGTTTTTTTTTGTTTTCTTGTGACAGATTACAAGGAGAAAGCTATTGCAGAAATAATTCTTACTATAAGCAGAGTTTTAAACCCTTACTTTGCTTCCATGGATGCCAGTTCCACTACTGAATTGGAGGTTCTGGTGGACAAGGCTGTACCCAAGGCATGTGGACTGCACCTAGGAGAACTGCAGCACGGATGTTTCTTGTCCTAGCTGTGCTCTACTCTGGATGTAATACTTTGTAATAGACTGCTGGAGCAGCTGCTGAAACTTACAACACTTTGCTGATCACCTCTCTCTCCCCACCTCCTCCAAGCAATCCAAGCACTTCCCTACCACTTTTCTATACCTTATCTATTTTCTCAATGATTTAGGAGTATTTTGCTTCCTTTAGTTAGATAAATTGAATCTCATTAACAATGCTTTGCCTTGCCTGCATATCCAATGTCCTATGAAGATTGCAAATGTCCATCTAATATTTTTTGTACCTTTTTCATAGAAATATCTAATAACTTTTGATCTGAAGATCTCACTAAGATCAGAAAAGCAAAATGAAATGGTAAAATACCGTATGATTATCTCATTTTACAATCTGGCGGACTAAATTGGTGCTACAGCCATTCAAATTGGAAGCATGAAGTAACATTGACAAATTAGTATTATTTTAACTACAGACTCATTACAATTACTGAACATTTGTGTTCTAGTTTCTCTGAAAAAGTGACACTTCTGTTGTGCTATGCACATAGCTGCAAAGACTTGAAATACTGATACTAGTAAAGACTTCAAAGACTGCCCTGCAGTTTTTGTATCTAAGATCAGAACTGCACTGGGAGAAGGCAGCAGGTTTAATGACAAAATGGGCAGTGAAAATTGTTTTAGCTTAATGTCCTCATAGATCTGACCTTTGGAAGCTAAACAATAACAGGCTGTTAATACAGAATTGCTATCCATTCAGAAATAGTGCATGGATGGATATATTAATATAATTCTTTGTGATAGTTTTTCAGCAGGTGTCCTAGTGACATGTGGGCATACCTTTGAATACAAGTGATTTAGGCATGAAAATCAAATGAAGACCACGTTCTTCCAAATTGAGATTATTTACTGCATAAACTCTCTATTGAGGAATATATTCTATATAATGCTATATTTGATAATATGAAGGTTTTCTGGACACTGACACATATAACTGTAGCCTGTCTAGCACTAATATTGAATAGTTCTACTCATGTTTTAAAAAGACAGACTGGTAGGGAATAGTATATTAAAAAATAGTTTGGGCCAAATCTAGTCTATTTACTCAGGCATTTCTTTTAAATGTAGATTGAGGATAATAGAAGGGTTGGGGAAAATGGAAAGCACACTTGTGTCCAGTAATATAGATTTTTTTTTTGAGACTTAGACAGGTGTCATAAAAGAAAAGCCGAAGAGCATGCAAAATTTTTGCAGTCACAGCTTGAAGAATCTTTAGTTTCCTCAAGAAAATCTGAGGAAAAACAAGATACTAAGGGATTTCAGTAGTGTAACTTTTTTGTACCAAGATTTTTTTATGCTGTGAGTAAGTATAGTAGTATTACATGTATTACTAGCTCTATAATGACAAACTACAGTACAAAGAACAAATTAGTGGGTGAATTTTTATATGAATGGCAGTGAGAGAATATTACAGAATCTAATATTATCAAATGCATCTATTGATTGAAATTATGTATGAATATTTTCAATCTAAAATAGTATAGATTATTTGAGACTGATTGACCTTAGATGCTGGAAATTTTCAGTATTTCCTTGAAGTTGATCAAGTCTTTCAGAACTTTCAATGTTTTATTATTGGCTAATAGCTATATATAATCATTGCTTACCCAAGTCTGAATTTTAAAATCTGCATTATTGATTAAATATGCCATTAAGAATCAAACTTTGTGGGGTATGGGAACATTGAACCTAATGTGCAGTGTTATGAACTTTCATACCAGAAAAATTCCACAACTGCAGTAACAAAAAAAATTTCGAACATTCCATTTAAATGTATTGTGATGTTTTAGCTTTTTTCCCTCAGTATTTATCAGCTGTAACACCTATTAGTACTGTCTTGAATGTGAGCAAAAGGAATATTAAAGATAGGAATACAGATAATTTAGTAGTCTAGGTGTTAGGCCTCCTACCATTAGTCTCATTGAAAGAGACTAGTGTTTCTGTTGGGGGCACACTATGTGCAACTACTACATTACTACTAGAAAAGACACACCTTCCGTATTGAAATACAGTGTAACGTGAAGAATGACTGGAAGCACAACCACTTTAATTCACAGAAACCAACCATGTTTCATAGTAGATTATCTAAGATGCCCAAGTTTGGGTCAAAAACTGGCAGTGCATCCCATGTGCTCCAGGTCTTATTTTGTCTGGTAGAATAAATGACAATACTTAAAGGATGTGAAAGTAGCTTTGATTATACAATCAGTCTTATTGTGAAAAATACATGAAATCTGCAGCTGATACCTGGAAAGAATTACCTTGGACTATAAACAAGAATGAAAATATTTTATAATAATCTTAGTTAGGAGATCTAGTGCTCTGCAAAACCAGACTATCCAAATAACTATTGCAGTTAGAATGAATTGTATAAACAGAATATAACAGACATACTTTGAAGGGTGGGACAAGCTCTAGGACGTAACTGGTATAATTAGCTGTTGCTCAATGTCATGTGTGGATGTTTTTCTTGTTCAAAGAGGTACTACTAGGAAGCTGTTCCCAGCAGTATGAAGGTCCAGCTCTAATATGCAATCAGTCCCTAACACAGACCTTTGAGGTAGTGGTTTTTTTCCTAGAAGCAGTGCTGCATGGACTACTTAATCTAGCCACATAATTATATATTCTTTATTCCTGGCTGTTTAACATTTACTTTGTAGAGAAGACAGTAGGAAATGCAAAGCTTATACAAAAGGCGAAGCCAAATTTAAGTAGTTTTGTTATGACTATGCAGGCAGGACAATCTTACCAGAAATCAGGCTATTTTGCTGATGTATGGTGGGGTGTCCAGCAGCAGCAAATGGCCCGAAACCATGGTCAACGCTGAGCTGTCTGACAGTTAGAGTGAAAAGAAAAATACCTACTTTTTTGGTACTCTAATCTCTGGAAACAATCCCCATATGATGTTACTGGTCCATTATTTCTTTGTTTATATCGCCAAGTTTGAACAATTGACTGATTTTACCCATTATAAGATTCAGTAATGTTATGAAACCCTGAAAAATATGAAGTCTAGTTACTGTCTCTCTGTAATTGGTATGAGATGAAGCTTCAGAATGAAGCTGATAAGCACCTAGATAAAAGACTAATTAATAGAGCTGGTGTAGTCCATCAGATGCTAAAACAGATTTACATGAGACACCTGTGATATTCACAGGGAAAGGTAAGCAGACTGAGACATGCAGAAACACAGCATTTAAATTACATTGCAAGAGTTAAATACACTGTACTGCTATAACACATAGGCATCCACAATGAGGGTAGAGCAATTAACTAGTGTGTGGCAGATGTATGATAGAAGTTGATAACCAGAGGGGAAACGCATGATATGTTTTACAAAGGACAGATCAAACGTTTATCTGAAAAGCTGAAGCATGGAAAGGTTTAAAGCAGAGCTCATGATAAGGCTTAGAATGCAAAAGTCAAGTGGACAGCACTGTTAGTTACTCTGCTTGCTGCGCTGTTTTGCTGCTGGGTGCAGAGATCTAGGAGGAGAATGCCACTTTCCCTGGACTGTGGCACTTCCCTCCCTCATCCTTTCAAAGAAGAAACACTGCAGCCAGCAGACCAATGAATGCCAGTAACAAATACCTTTGCCATGGAATTAATTTCCCTTTCCTACACCTCTATATAGCTCGGTATGTACAGCATCAGTTGTCTCTGACACTTTTAGCTGGAGTTAATTTTTAAGATTATGTTTTCTGATATGGGAGTTAATATGGGTTAGGTATGTTTTTGCAAAGATGCTTGCTAGGAATTGGTAACTGGTGGAGTTTTATGTCTGTTTATTGTTAAGTATTACGTTCTGTATACCTAAAGATTTGATCATACAGATGGAGAACATTCTGGAAGATTCAGCCTTATTTCCAAATTAGCATTCTGATGTGGCCTACTGTACATACTGCAGAGCAATGTAAGCTGTGCTAATGGCATTAATCAGAATAATTTCCCTGGGATTTTGATGTATTATCATGTTCACCACCTATTATTGCTTGTTGCTAGCTTTCTTTTAATACAAGAATAAATACTCTTTTAATTAATCCTTGTCCCTCTGATATTGATATTAAATGCTGGTAGACAATAATTTTCCAATGAAAAAATATATGCTTATTATACTTTATTAGGCAGGTTAATATGGTTTCGTATTTTACAACAAGAAAGTTTATTACTGTAGTGACATTAATGCATGCAGAGTAATGTTCTCCAAACCAGTTGTTACCAACAGATAAAGGCTGATTTGGCAATTGCTAACCTAAGCCAAGATCAAGGGATGTTTTTGCACTAAACCCATTAACTGCAGGAGGGATGATCAGGACCCTAATATTCTGCTACTAAAGGAGCGCATGACACTGCTCAATTTTAATATGAGGAGCTGTTGATGTTGTGCTGTGTGAAGACCCTCTTTATTGGTTTCTTGGATATCTAAACCCAGCAGATTAGTGCCAGCCCTTTAAATAAGGGTCTGTCAACCTCCCTCTTACGGACCTTGCTTTGGATGTTGATAGGTGAAACACCTTTTTGCTGAAGCAAAGCTTAATGTAGTCAGAAGGCGTGGTCAAAGACAGCGTCGAGGCCTCAAGCCTGGTTTGCCTCTAAGCTCAGGCACAGCACTTGTGAAGTGAACTGGGGGATATTTCTAGGCTCCTTTTCTTTGAGATGACAGACTGGACATCAATGAAGTTGACCAAGACTCAGGTTTTTTACATCAGAGCATGCCCCATGGTGAGGCAGGCAGGACGTGCAGCTAGCACAGAGCACAGGAACGCACCAGAGGTGAGTGCTTTCCCTCATATTTTTTAATCTGTGACACTGCCAAATCAGCATGCAATAAATGGGCCTGTCACAGGAGGCACATGTTTGTATTTCCTTTCAGCTGATGACTGTATTCTGAAGCATCTCAGGACCCTTTTAAGTTTTTTCATGGACATGGTACCAAAATGCTGCTTTAATGTTAGTTGTTTGCCAAATTTCTTTACCTCAAAAACTCCAAGGGGAAGTGAGTTTCACAAGTCACTCACCATGAGGAAAGTTTCCACCGTGCTTTGTATAATTCTGTGAAAGCAGTTTCTGGAATGCTGTCATTAAAAAGTAATCTAAAAAAGCTATAATAAAAAAATCCTCCTGTAGTTTAAGACTTGCACAAATGCTTATCAAGATATAGTTTAATTTGTTTTACTTTCTTTGTTTCTGCCAATGCAAGATCTACCAATCCACTCGTAGTCATTGCATCTAACTGCTTCGAACCATGCCCACCTTAGTGCTGAGCCCTGCAAGGGAGATGGTCTGGTTTTGAACTCTTTCTTCTGGGGAGAGCTGATGGTGGTGGCAGATGAGGGTATTGCTGCCTGTGGGACTATGAACAAGGCAAGAGCACCCTACTGTCTACCTGCAGCTGAAGCTATCCTTGGACCAAAATGGTGGCTTGGAGGTGGGGTTGGACTCTCTCCCCAGCTGTATTGTCCACTTCCTATTATTGCCTTTCAGTGAATGCTGTGGTTTCTGCAACGTGTGAAGGGTCTCTGAGGAATGGTGTGAGGTTTGGGCTGGAAATCAGAAGTATGAGCTGTGTCCTGTGCGGACTAATCATGGCTGTCTGGCGGTGGGTGGTCTCTGAACTTCTGTGAAGCTTTTCTGCAGGTAAATCTGTTGAAACTGCCCCTAGAGGGTAGATTTACACTAAGGGGTTCATAATTGCAGTTCTCTATACCATTCATGCTGGTGAAATATAAGTATGGTTCCAAAAAGTGCTAGCAGAGCTGAAATGAGCTAATTACAGCTTTAAAATGAATGTTTGTGGAAAATTGTCTTCACTACTCACTAACAGTTCTTCTAACTTGCCTCTCTACTGAGCACTAGTCATTCAGTCCTACTGTGGTCATCACATGCCGTTTTTATCCAGGAAAGCACTTTTCTTTCCACTTTTATTCACTGAATCTTCTTTGCTGTACTTTGTGGAGAACTTGTCCATTTTATAGAAATGAAATTAGTCTCATCCATATCAGGTAGATGAAAAGAGCAGGGTATAGCCCTGGAGGCTCTTACCACTCACTCGACATCCAGATCATGCCTAGGGATCCTGAACGTAAGCCTGAATACTCAGAAGTTCCTGCAGAGCTCTGGCATCATGCCTGAGTAATTTATGTTAATACAATTTCTGGAGTTCTTCTATCTTATTCTTTTATGTCTCTGTGTTTGACAGTGCTTCACCTTCATTATCTTTAAAGATCAGCACTAAACTAGATATTTCCTCCCTGTTCCGCCTGTGAAAACCAAAACAAATAAATCACTTAGCTTCTTTGCTGTCTCTTTGGTCTCCTCACTGTTTTATTTTTAATCATTTTGACCTTGTAAACCCAACGACTTTTACAAGGATCTCAAGATATACTTAAGAGATTCCTCTGTGTCAGCAATATATTTAAATAAAGTTCTATTATTTTATTATACACTGTCTTTTTGTCACAACTTTTAAAGTGTTTTCATGGCCTTACCAGTATTCCAGCTAAGTGAAATATATTATATCCATCAAGGACAGAATTCAAGCTTTATGTCTGTATATTAAGTGTTATCTCTGAACTTGAAGATAGTATGCTTTATCATTTTTGAGTATTCATTAGGTAACAAATAAAAATTGATAATTACCAATTTGAAGATCTGTGTATTTCCACTGAGTCTACTGCACAGGTATGTTTCAGAATGATTTCCATAGGTTCATTATGCCAGTTCAGTGTGAGATCTGCCAGAGACTCATTGTCATTATAGTTAATTTTATCCAAAGCTTTTGTTGCATTCTTTTGCTGGTTTACTAGTTCAAAATAAAAGTATGTACTTCCCTATCACAAGCAACAAGCACAAGTACATGGAAATACAACATATTATGTTTCAAGACAGGATAAAATCTTAAATTCCAGCCAGTTTACATTCAAGAAAATGTTGAATAATTCAAGCTTTGTTTGAAGTGATGGCTGTAGTATTTTTTTAAACCAAAACATATTGAATAGATTTTCACATTTGAAAAATTTTATTCTGAAAATTTTGTAAGTGTAGGCTATATTAATTTACAGGCTGAGAATTTGTGGTCAAGAATTTTCCATTGAATTTCATTTTCCACAGAGTAAAATCCAATATTGCTGAAATATTTCAATTTCTGTGGAAAAAAAATTAAAATTAAGTCTTCAAATAACCTTCTGTGAAACTTTCAAATAATTACAGTTCAGGAGATTTGGGTTTTTATTTTCCCTAGCACTTTCCAAAGGAGATGCATGTCTTGCCACAAGCATTTCTCCTCTCATATTTAGGAGAATGGCAATCTGTTGCAGGCTTGTCTAACCCCCAGTGCATCAATGGCACATCATACTGCTGGGACAGCAGTGATACTTGGTGTTACATGGCTTTGGTGACTACCCCACCAGGGGGTTTAAGACCTGAATTGCCCAACACCTTAATCAACATGCCTATGTATGTCCTCCCTATGTCTGATGGGCCTATTTGCACGGTTGTGGTTAAGCAAAGTACCAGTGTGTTGGAAGAGAAAATAACATGCGAACTCAACATGCAACCTGTCTTGTCTCATGCCGTTGCACTTTCTTTAGCACATTGGATTAGTATACACTGCAAACCTCCCTGGCTTCCTGGCAGAAGTCAATGTACTCTTTTACAAAGGAGATATGGTGGTACCAATCTCAGTCTAGTTTTCTGGTATTATCAATAAGTTTTCATGGTAGTGGACCACAGTTAGCAACATGTGCAAGCTGTGGATCCACTTTAAAAAAAATGTGCTAAAGGATAAGAGTTTTCTGAAGCAGAAGTGGTAGTAAAGTTTGGGTAATAAAATAATGCCCTGACTCATCTCTAATTAAGAGTGCAATTTATGAAAGGGATTAGTGTTTAACAACGGGGAATAGGAAGGAAACACCAGCTATAATTTTTTAAAATAACCTATTACTGACCATCTAGAGCAAATTGATCCATATCTTCAGCTCACTCAAATATTTAATAAGCTGGACAATAGTCATAGTAATTATCTAGATAAATTATTGCTTTTTTAAAAATGTGGCCAGTGCTTTACAATGCCAAACCCCCCTGTTTTTTACCCAGTATGCACTTAATTTCTTAAAGCAAGCTATTGCTGCCTAAAAAGTGATTTTTCGTTCAAATGACACAAAGTAATAGATAAATAACATCCATGGCAATGTAAAATGCAAAGCAAATGTTAATAAGGTTTCCATTATAAGTATTCCTTATTAGCAAATAATTAATTATTTTTTATTAATTTACTGGTCTTGTGAGATTGTTAAAAATTAATCATTAATGAGAAGCAAATGGCAGCTCCACAACAACACAGCTGGTTTTTGTTCATGTAATTAAGGCTGTCTGCATTCATGATCACGTTTGATACAAGTTTTGAGCAATAATTCAGACATTGCTTCTAATAGTGTTGAGTTATAGTTGTATTTGCAAATTTTAGAGCCACACTACACACACAATGTAAGGAAAGGGTTGTTTGTATGATTTTCTCACACAATGGGGAAGTGGTGATGGAGATAATTCTTCTAGTAGGCCCATCCAGGTTTCAGAGAAAAACTGACCATTTTTTTTTCCTACAAAATTCATCATGCTTTCCCTTCTTCAGTGTTCATTGTTTAAAAAAAGGCAAAATAATTTTGATATTTTGGGAGGAAGAGGGGAAGGTTGCAGTTTTGATTTTGTCTTTCTGGGAAACTGGAAAATTTCTCTTAAAAAGATCTTTTCTAATTTTCTTTGAATGTTTGTGTGGAAAATACCCACTTTGGTTTTGCCTCAGGTAATGCACAGGCACTGTGCTTGTATACAAGTAAATTGTCAACGTTTACTGTGCATTTGGGCAAACATAGAATTAAACTTACCCACAGTTACTAACAGACTAATGCTATTTGTACAGATGCTGGCTTGGCTATACAGAGGGAAGCCTGAGTATGCTTAGTTTTTAGGTCAGTGACTGCATGATACAGTTTTCACGTGGAACTGAATTGGCAGCCGTTGAATGTATAGGCTCAAGGGTCAGCACTGCACAGTATGTTCAACTGTTATTTTTAAGTTTCTGCCTGAGTCTCCCTTGGAAACAGTCATCTGTAAGAATTTAGCTGCCGATGTGGGATAGGAGCAGGTGCAGAGCTCACGGCAACCATGCCGTGAGTCAATACAAATTAAGGGTCTAAGACAGAGACTGAAAGCAAGAGGAAGCTTTGAAGGAGGACATTCAGCTCAACAAGAAGCCAAATATAGGGCAAGAGTTAGCGTGACAAGGAGTTTGAAGTAGGGGAATGTCTTCAACTACTACTGAGAAAGAAAAGGTAGGCATTCAAGGAAAAAAAATGCGGGGAAAATAGAGATGAGGCAAAGTGAAGGGTACCACAATAGCCTTCCTAGACACAGCTAGAAGTGATTAGCAACAGAGTGATTGTTAAGACTATACCCATTTCCATGGAATAACAATTGGTATTTTTTAAAATACTATGAATCACAGCAATTTTAATCTTTTGGCAGCAGTAGAATTCTTGACATTAACATTGATGAAAGATAAGATCTCCATCAAAGCCCCCTATTTTTGGAGGGATGATGGTGTACTGTGCATGTGATGCACCATCTGTCTTGAAATAAATACATAAATACAGGTATATACCACATAAAATACAGCTAAAGTTAATGAACTCTTTCTTCATCTGTAACAAACCTTGAGAGCTTTCCTGCTTTGCATGGAAGGTCATAATAGCCTTAGAGGATTTAATTTTCCTTTCTCTTGAAGAATAGAGGAGATAAAAGCCTTCCATTATTTGAGTTTGAGATCAATCTTTGTCTCCTTTGTCCTTGCAAGAAAATACCTGCAAAGTTCACATGGCATCGGATGTTCTAAATACCAAGTAGTTTTCACATATTTAAGGACATTCCTCAAAAATCCCTTTTAAATTGGAAAGGAATTTCCAATTCTTTTCAAGGAATAGGGCAAGTGGGTTGGGATCTCAAGTATTTTCAGATGTGCACTTGTTTTCTGAAGTGCCCTATTCATAATAGTGTAATTCACTTACAGCTGTACTTTCTGCCTATGTATTGAAACATTGACTTCTGAGCTGCTTTGCCTCTACAACTATCTGTCTCTTGCCATGAAATTCACTGTCAGATTAAGCTCAGAAATCAGCATGAGAGGGCTGGAGTCTTACTGTTGGAAAAAGACCTGGAGGTTCTTTTGATCACAACAATTTTAAGCCTTGCACATGCTGAAAATTCCAGCATGTATCTGATGAAACAAAGATAGAAACTGAAAATGTTCCAGGACATAACTTTTTTTTTCAAAAGAAGTAAGCAGAACTTCTTCCAACACTGAGTGACTTCCTTTTGAAAGACTGTAAGACACCAGTTACTTCTTGACCTTGCTCCCAGAACTCGTCTTCCTCTTTCCATCCTTTGTTCTTATTTCCTTCGCTTTTTTCCCCTTTTTTTTCTCCCGTCTCTCTTGGAAGAGTGCAGAATTTTTTCATCTGTGGAGGAAAAACTGCTTTAACATTAAGGGGATTTTCAATGTGAACAAGTAGGCACAGCAATGGTAGTGTCAATGAAAAAAGTAGCATTGTTGTGATACACATGCTGACAAGAGCCTGCTTTACCTTTGTCAAAACACTGGTGCAAAATACTAGGCTATTACAATGTCCACGACGTTAACTGTCTGATTTTGGCAGTTAAATTCTGAGACTTGAGCAAGAGTATCACAAATCTGTGATCTGTACTGCCAAAACACTCATTTTAAAACAGTCTATAATTGAGCAGTCAGACTTGTCAGGAAATGTGACCATTCCACCTATCACTGGAATTTTTTCCGGTCTAACCATGCGAATATTCAAATGCAAGAAAAGGATGTTGCTTGAATGCTTGACCAAAGAACTAGATTAGATTAATACAGTTTAATTCCCTAATACTAGCTCTGAACAGCATGGCAATTATTACGCACCGGTTGTTTGTTTGAATGCAAGCAAGTGCTTTGTTCTTTACTTTGTTGTCTGTTGGAGTAGCTTGCTTGCTTTAGTAATGATACTGAGCCTCTTACTACCTTTCAAAATCATTTATGAGAGTACCTTTCTTCATAAGGCATAGTCACTGAATACCAATGCTGGTACTTTATGTGTCCTGTGGGTACTGAATGAAGTTTATAGTTTGTATTGTGCTATGTAACCCGGTAACATTTTTATTGCAGTGGTCTGGCAATGCCATGAGGACCAAACCATAATGTAAAGGAGAGGTGGCATCTTGGCTTTGGAGAATGAGTAAAATAAATCCTTTCCTTTCAGAAGAAAGCTGGGAGTAGTAGCATGAAATAGCTTTATTTTGGAGGGTTGTTTGTCTCTTGGTGTAAAATGGCCAAATGAAATGATGCACAACAGCCACACATACATCCCACGCTACAGTTCTGGGACATGGTTGGCCATGGGCAGCAGGGCTGCTTTTTGTTATGAGTTGGAGCCTGTTCTGCAAGCCATCAGATTCCTGCAGAGGACAGCTGGAGCAGCATAACAGAGATCGCAGCGTCTGCTTCCCGCAGTGCCCATTAACTGGTTGTAAAGATCAAGAACAGGAACAAGCATTTCTCTCCCTAAGTGTGCAAGCAGTGTCTGTGCGTAGCAGCCCTTCCTGCCAAAAAAAAAAAAAAAAAAAAAGCCACCCTCTAACCCCCTAAACAACCACTTCTGAAGGAAAAGCAGAGGACTTTAGTTCAAACAAATTGAGGAGCACCCAAGCTGTCTCGTCCTCCCTCTGCTATCGTCCTGCTTGTTCAATTAAGCCTCAATTAGCTTGTAAGCTACTTTGAAGCAGGAACCATATTATTTTATGAGTCAACCCAATCTTTAGCCCAGTAGAATAGCAAGCTTTTTTGGCTTCTTTCATTCCTTTATATAAAGGCCGTACAAAATAAATAATGCAATTAACTTTATTTTTTCTGTCCAACTGGTTCACAATGTCCTATGTCCTATGTGGCAGTCTGTACAGAGAAGTGGATGTACAGAAGGATTCTAGACATGCATACAAGAGTAGCCTACGGTCACGGAAAGGTGCACCTCCTTTCACCTTAAATCGACAATACCCCCATGTTACCAATTTTGAGGACTGTGAGAGTTACTGGATCATATCAGGGGTTACATACTTCCTCCCATGACTGAGGAAGGGAAATAGAAACAAAATTCAGAACTCCTGACTGGATAGTTTTCCAAGTAGGAATTCAGATATTTTTATGGTGACATAAATGAAATAGAAATTAGCTGTTCTGTGTAAAAATTTCTGTAACCTTTGTCTCGGGCTTTTAGCTGCCTGCCCTTGAAATCTACAGAATGTGTGTTCATTTAGGTTTGGTGCTCCAAATCTATGCTGACAGCTGTAAATTTAGGCTAATAAATGAATTACACAGGTAACAAAAACAAGCACTATCGCCTCAGAGTTTGTATAAGCCATATAGCTAATGATATCTAAAAAACACTGATCAGACACTAGACACTGATTGATTTTCCCCCTTGGTAGGTATTAAGCTGTGCAGCTGTTGAAATTTAACTACTCATGTTTCTCTATCATTCATTTTTCGTTTTGTTAGATTTAGTCTATTTGCTATACAGGATCTTTCCTGCAAAACCGAGCCTCCTAGGTAAGAGTAGAAACAACCTTCCCTGTCTGCCTGTGGTCTTTAGGGACAAGTAGTAAAATCTGTTGAAAACCTGGCAAGCTTTTGCTTTTTGGCCAGGAGGAGCATTCCCAGCAGAGCTGTGGTGCAAAGCAGCGATAACTGTGGCTCTCAGTCCATCCTCCCATGTCCTGTCTCGTGGGCGCACCCATGTCAATTGGGTAGGTCTGGCTGCAAGGCCCCGCAGGGACAAAATTCTGTGCAATAGCAGCAGCCATGAATCATCCTACAAGGAAGTGGTAATTAAAGGAGACTTAAGGGACTGTCAGAGTTATGCTGGGCTGCACTGAAAAACAACGCGAACAAAAGACCAGCCGGAGAGCAGCAGAGGGCACTGGTGATTAAAGTCATCCAGCTAAACCTCCGAGGCTGCTGACTGCTCTGCAGAGTTTCTTTTCTGTACCACTGTATTGCCCTGAGTTTCACCTGAAATCCCATCTGCTAATGTGAATGTATATGTAATGGGCCCAATTTTCCTCCTATATTTTATAGTGAAAATTAAGAGCAACTCCAATGAGGACAAGGCATTAGAGAGCAATAAGTGAGAGCAGATTAAAATGTATTATCTGGGAACAAGAATGGGGAAACAGAAGCACAAGAAATTTTTATGCCTGTTTAGAAAAGCTCAAAAGGTTCACAAAATAGACTACCTTAGGGAAACTTTCTTATGTTCTTAGTGAAAAATATCAGATACTGCAATCAAAGATTTTTTTCAAAGCATAACAAAACTTTGTATGTGTTTGGGGGAAAAAACCTGGCAGTTTGTAACATTCTTTACAGTCCCATAGCTAGTATATCCCAATTTACTGAGGGCAGGAAAAAACCATACGATATTTCACAAGCTGGTCTGTAGTTTACTGATGCTAAACTGATGCTTTAAAATTGAAAGCTATAACTAATTTGGTATGTTTTATAATGAAATACATGACTCAAATATTCTGAAGCTCTGCACCTTTCACTGTTTCATTTAGCCTGCTGTTTTTGACATGTCTTTCACTATCCATAGTTCAACTGCACAGTTGAAGGAGCACCCGCTGAATTCAGCAGAACTAGCAATAACTGTATATTTCTACCTGTAGTTACGGCTATCAATACTTGTTTTCTCCTACCAGTCTTATTTTCTTCTTCTTTTTTTTCCCCTGTGTACTATTTCCAGGTCTGCCCTAGATATCTGCTTGAGTCACCTTCTGATCCAGGGCTCTACCTAAATAAATTATAATATCCATTATTTTTGAGATTGTAGGCACCAGAGGACACAGCTTCCAAATGACTACCAGTAATGTGATGTCAAAACTCACCATCAAGGTGAAGATCTCTGCACCATTTTGTTGGCACTGAACATTTTCGAAATGCTGGCAGCTTCATAGAAAGCTTTCCTTTTAATTGCCTTCTGCCAAGCAAAGGCATTAGCGTGCTTCTGGCAGCTTTATGGTTCCAGATGTCCAGATCTCTCATGATATCCTAAAACAGAGGCATCAGGGTTTTACACTTCTATTACAGTTACACTGCTGACTTCCTAGAATAAGAGCATGTTACTGAGCTGATCTATAGCTATGCTGAAGTCATTGTTCTCCATACTATTTACCTGCAACTTAGACCAGAAGAAAACATAGACCTCTGGAGAGGTGCTGGATCAGAGCATCTCCAGGGGATAGCACAAAAATTTTAAGTGCTACATATCATTTGATGCTCTTCCATCTCTGTGAGGTGAAGATAAGGGAAGTAAACTTCAAAAATTAAGAATGTTGCTTCTTAAAAGTATGCTGTTTACTCACTTCATAACGCAAAATACAAATCACCGGAACTTATGTCTCAGAAAATCGACCTTTCTTATATATTAACGTTACCAAAAGATCTGGTATTTCACAGATATTTAAATATAGAGATTATGCTTAGTACAGTTCCTGTTAATGAGAAGATAGTGTACCTTCTCAAGTGGTGACAGCAGTCCAAGACTGAGGAAAAAGTTCAACGGTACCAATGGGTTCTGTGCTTAAGCTCTGCAGTTTTGTATTCCTGAAGATCCCTTTTTTTGTCTTTAGGTGATCCAGGGGAGATTCTACAGACTTTGGAATTGCTGACTTCCTTTTGAAGAACATTAGATTGGGTCTTTTCCTTGTTATAGAGTAGGGCTAATGATGTAAATATAAAGAGGATGGACTATACAATAAGTGGACAGAACAGACATCTCCTAGTGTCAGTCAGGGTGCCCAGTCAATGTGCACAGTCACACCTGCAAGACACCAGGACTTTTCTTCAGTATCACTGCTCCTCAGACACTGTATATTTTGTACACTTCCCATTATAACCCCAATTGCTTACCTCTTTATTCTGGTTAAAAATATCCCTCCAAATCTCTGTGTCTTAGAGTGCTTCAACAATAAACTAATTAAGAAAAAACTGGGATTAATGCTTAATCACCCTAAGTGGTGATGCAAGATTAATTTTTAGTAGAGTTTCATTCTTTTAGATATTAGATAAGTGATGTGGAAATGCCGATTATTTTACACAATCACACATAAATTACACAGAATAATAGGAATAGAAAGGACCAAACAGAAAAAAACCAGAGATAGGATTCACATTTAACAAAAAAACTATTCTGACATGTTTGGCAGAATGAGCGGTATTTCTGTAGTGTATATTCTCTCTCTTTCAAAAAAATAATTACAGAAATAAACAGTTTATTTCCTAGTGGATTTTTGTGTGTGTGTGTTAATTAATTTCTTTATGTTTAAAAAGTGTTCATAAAGAGACAAAATTTTTCTCAGGTATATTTTCTGTTCATTGCATTCATAGCATAATTCCTAGTTCATATCTTGTTTGTAAATTGTAAATGTTCAGATCTGCATATAGACAACAGTCTTTTTTTAGTCCCCATTTATATGAGCATTGCTGAAATAATCATTCTGTAAACAATGTAATTTATAAGAAAATGTCCAACGACAGCCAACAATTAAAAAAAAAGGGGAAAAAAAGAACAAAAGCCCAGCATCTGATGTGGTACAAATACTTACTTTGAGGTTAACAAATTGCATTAATTTTCTTTTGCCCTTAATGTTTCTAAAGCACCTCTGTCCTCTCACAACTGTTTTTTATGAGCTGAGTTATTATTAACTTGTTTTCTCCTTTGTTTTAAAGTTTGCTGTAAGCAATTTTTGGTATGCATGGGCACTGGATTTGGCTCTGAGAAAAAAACCCTGCAGTTCTAAGTGTCTTGCTGATAGAAGCTAGATGGGTAATTTAAAGTGCTTTTAATTCCAGAATGAGCCAAATTGACATAATCTGGGTCATATACAGTGAACATTATTGGGTTTTTAATTTGGCAATTTGATGACAGAGAAGCTCAGAGGCTTGCTAGCTACCGGCAGGTTTTTGCATGTTTTAGCTGGTCTAAAATGGCTTGTTTTTAAATTGATAGGCTTTTCTTTGGTTTGAGAGAAATCTGAATAACTCCTGGATAGACCCAGCTTGTTTACTGCATGGTGTGAATGAGTAATGTTCACAACATCAGTAATTAGTTCTGGGTTTTGGGGTATTTTTGGTT
>VYZV01012862.1:698-39550 GCA_013401275.1 Pandion haliaetus | reverse complement strand
TGTAATGTCTATGTAAAAAACAACCTTGAAAACAGTTCAATTGTTGGTGTGCTGAAACAGTTTCAGAAATTCAGCCTTTGTCTTACTTGGTTTTCTCTTGCTTTAAATTTCCATTTTAATCTGGTTGAAGGCAGGGATCATTTATTTTCTGTCTTTGTATAACATCAAACAGTCCATAATTAGGGCTGCTAGATAGAGTGATAGCATAAGCAATATACCCATGTGTATCTCTCATAACAAAAACATTTAAGACATTGGTAAAGATACCGACATAAGGATAGTGAGATAAGAGATCTATTGAAATACGTCTTTTGATTTACTGTATTTGCTGAAGTTTTGATTAACCAACAGAATACAAAGACCTTGGAGATCTTCTGAACTCTAAGCCATTTCACTCTGAATTAATGGCTTTTAAGATGGATTTTTTTTTCTTTCTTAACACTAATGAAGATTTTCATTTATGCTGGGGTTTGCCAGATATTTAACACAACCAAAATACCTGAATACCAGTGTGATACACCACAGAGGTTATTTTAGAAAACAAACAAAGAAACAAACAAACCCTATTCCTTAATTGCAACGTCTATCTGTCTAGAAATGACAGTCTTTTTGGTTTGGATTATAGCACATAAAAAAGTGTTCTGAATGGACACATGAAGATTCTAACACTTAATATTTTTAAGCTATGCAGACTGTAACCGGATTAATCATTTTTCCTAGTTTTACACTGGGACCTACTATCATGACCCTTATTATTTCTGTTAGCTTTGTTAGACTTATAAATGTAGTAAATTTTAAACAGGTGTTCTCTAAATAATAGTATGCTCTTCTATATTTTTTCAGACTGTCTGAAATATGAAAATGTATTTCAATCTGGCTATAAAGTACACAGATTATTATTCAGAAGCTTTGGGTTTCCGAGTTCCATGGAAAACATAACACAAAAATCCATCAAACTAGTACAATTGGGTAACCCAGCCATGGAAAGGTCTCTTTTGGTGATTAATATCAAGACTTTTTATATAAAATACTGAGGAATAATAACTTATTTCTTATTCTTGATTTTAGAATGATAAGAAACTGTCTGCAGTGCAGAGCTTATACCATATATAAAGTGAAGTAAGATGTTAGAATTGATTTTTATTTTCCCAATAATAACTTTTAATGTACTTATTGAATTATGGGTAAGATTATATAATTAGACTCTATCTATACAAAAAAATATCTCCTGATGTCTAAACTGCATAAAATTTTTCCTTAAGCTAACTTATTTAATATTTCCTTTTATCTCCTTTTAGTCATTTGCTTTCTTTACAATTAGTTTGCCTATTAAAAGAGTACCTTTTTTTTAAACATTTGTACTTTATATAAAATTCATTTGTACACCTCTCCTGCCACTATTTTAGATCCTGTTTGGAGGTCATGAAAGACTAGCACCCTTTCTTTCTTACATTTCATTAAGAATTATAATACTGCTGTCAGCAGAATGCAATAGCTATAGAAAGAGCTTGCTACCAAGAGTCCCTTTTATAACACATTCTTCATAACATATAAATATGAGTCAATGAAATGAGGACATGATTAATGTTACTGAATTTATAGATAACTGTAACTTAGCATGCAGCACATGAGAAGGAAGAAAAAGAGTTCTTTCTGCCAATTGAATGTGTATCACTAGATCTATGAAGGCCTGGGAAACAAATTTTTAAAATGCCGANCTCCTCAGCAAGAAAAAAAGGAGACAGGCAGTGACTTATAAGGTAGAGGAACAATTGCAATCTGCAAAACAAGAAGAATGGATTGATCGGAGCTGAATAAATTGCAAAAGTTAACTTTAAGAACTGGAGCTGTTATTTAATTTTACAAAAGGCAAAAATTACTTTTACAGTAATAGACTTTTTGTGTTTATAGTGCTAAATGAAAATAATAGTACTCAGGGTGATAATGAGGAAACGATATGGATTATAGAAAGTCTTTGAACTGCCAGTACCACATGGTTAAAGATCCAGCGCATGTTTGTATTGACTGAGGTGAGAAGAGTAAATATCCAACATGTCTGTATAAGACCCAGGTAGAACAGTTACACCCAGTTCTGTTAAGTCTTGCACCAAGAAAGTGCATTTAGGCTGAAGGGAGTCTGGAGAGGAACTGCTATAACCATGGAACTATGTCTATGAAAAGAAGAATAGAAGACCTTGGCCTGGGTTGGGGGCAAAGGAAAGCTCAAGGTAGTTGCCATGTATATTGAGAGGTAAGGTGTAAATTTCAGAAAAAGAAAGCAAATTAACTGGTGTAAGAATAAACAAGAAAAAGTAGCAGTAAGCAATGTGTGATAGGGATTAGAAGAACATTTCTGATCCTCAGACCTAGAGCATAATAACTGTAGAAATGGTAACATAAAAAAATACTTATGTATGCCAGCCAGTTTATGAAAGCGATATATAGGACTCATTTGCTTTTGGTAGCTTCTCTGTGACCCTGGACATTTACCTTTCAACCTGTTCTTGTATTTCTGAGCACTTTGGATTTGAGGGAAGCAATTATAGCACCAGAGACAAAGCAGATGATTTTTCCTAGCCTTTATTTGCTGGAGATGAAAGCAGGGTCCTTACGCTGCACCTGCACTTCCAGACTGAAAAAGGCACACTTGTAGTAAGAAAAGGTTTTGTTTGTTTATTTATTTATTAATTTTGCTGGAACTGGAAGGATTGATTTGGAATAAGTGTCATTTTCAACTAACGCAGTGCTTGGAGAAGAGTGGAGGAAGGATCAGGAGAAGGAGGAGGAGGAGGGAGAGGCCTAGACAAGATTTCTTTTGAGTAAAGGAAAATGTAGCAGAGACATTTTCATGTTGGGTCAGATGGTACTGGCAGGCACACCTTTTGAAATATGGGTCTGGGCTGGATGGCATCTGGAAGCGTTCCCTGGGTTTGTGTTAGCAAGGTTGTGACACACTTGTCTTGAATGAAGTTTGGCACAAACAGATTTACAGAGCTCTGGGAACAAAATAACTGCTTCAGGAGGCAGGAAACACTTCCCTTGTGGACAAAACTAAAGCAATTGCTGAGAAGCAGTATTTGTTTCCTAGTTTCATTCTAAATTGCTGAATACTGGCTGTTGCTGGAGGCAAGACATTGGACTTGACTTATAAATGGTGCAATTTAGTACAGGAAACCCTATTAGTCAATTTAACTTTATATTGAAGTACTACAAAAACACATGAGAACAAGCTATTTCATAGAAAAACTGGGAGAAAGTGTGCTGTTGTAGTGGTTCTTGTATAATAAGTAGAAAATAAAATATTGCATAATGGTCTGGATTTATGCATTGCAAATCGAGAAGTAGTTTGAGGAAACGTAAATAAATTTGATATACCCTTCCATTACCACTGAACAAGTGCTTAGTGGCTCTGAAAGATTGGTTTAAGGGCATTAAAACAGCAAAATACCCTTTGGTGCAGTTATTAAACTGTGCTTACCTAGATCTAAGATTACATTGTCCAGTGGGTGAGCTGGATATACGTTGCCTTTTCATAGCACGTCTAAGTGCCATTAGGTAGTGGGGGTTAGGTAGCCCATATAGGGTTTAAGGCTTTTTAAAGATCCATTATCTACTAGTTACTACTGTGCAAAGTGTGCTCTTAAAATATTACCTTGTACGCTAATTGCACTGAATGGGCTAGTGCAACACATTCATGTTATTAAAGTTAATGACCCATTGCATTAGTAGTGATAGTGAAGAAAATCTAAAGGCAAATTTCCTGTTTTAATTGGAGGACTGTACGGTTGAAGGGAAGTTAGTATCATTACACTTGAACTGGTGATATCTACAGGCCTAAGAAGATAGAAACCACATATGCTTTGCATATTAGTAAATATTTTCTCATGTGCCTGTTGTATTTTCAAAGATTGCTTGAAATCAGTACTTAAGTGCAGTTTTTAACTTGCTGTGTTCAGTCACTTTCGAGTAAAAAGCTGATCTTTTATTTTCATTTAAATAGTTGCTTCTGTTCAAAGGAGGAATAGCAACTCTTGCCTGTTGTTTGGGATACACTAAAAACTGGTTGGACAATCATATAGGCATGGGATGTCTCCTCTGCCCCCTGAAATCCTGTTCTGCATTTTTATTTGTGGTGTCCCCAGGTTGCACCTCTCCCCAAAGCCTGGTGGTGCAGGAGCGTGCAGGAGCACTACCCCACAAAGGAGCACAGTACTGAGTTAGGGCAGGATTTCCTCTGCTGTCAGTAACTCCTGAATGGCTGCTTTTTAAGGCCTGAAAAGCTGATTTTATTCAATCCCAGACTATCTACCTTTTGCAAACATACAGTATGAGCATTGTAATTTGCGAATTTCGTGGTAAAATGAGTATGTGAGACATGGCGACTTGCATTATCTGAGAGCATTAGCCAGTTTGCAAATTCCTATTCATGGCAGCCTGACTGCTATCCAGAGCAAACTTCTTTCCCCAATTCATTTGTTTGTGATGCTCTGAGTTCAGGCAGTTTCTGCTGTTTTGAGGCATCCCCCTTATGCTCTTGCATCTTGGCTGCAGGCTTTTCAGAGCAAACTCTGCTTTATCCTATTCTTCCTTATAAACCACTAAGCTTCTTTAGTGAACTGTGAAAGGGGAGGGTGAGGAGGAGTGGATGTAGCACATGTTTCTATTTCCAATGCTTTCTCTGTCCCATTAGAGAAGCTCTCAAGAACTACATTGTGCTATCTTGGCATAAAGTGCAGATTGATGCCTTCCTGTGAATGCTGCGTTTTGTAACAGCTCCTTGATTGTTAGTTAAAGGTGTCTCTTTCTATAGTGGCCCTGTTTGATTCAAAGCCAGCTGCGGCATGGGAGGCTCCATCGGTCACCACCTTTTCACTTACAGACTCGGATGAGACCCGGTTCCCATGACACTGTAGCCTGAGTCAGTTTGCGAGGGCTGGGTGTGCATGTAAGGCTTTCCCTGAAGTAATTCAAACCCTCTTCTCTGCCAAAAGGGTCTTGCAAGTTTGTTAACGCATTCGTTAACAGTTTGCCTGATGATTTCCAGGGAGTTAGATATATGGAGGGGAGGGAGTTCACTGACTTTTTTAGGACTACCGTTGTATAAACCTTTGTTTTGGTGGTATTCTGGTAGTTGGTGAGATTTTTAGCTAATCTGCTGTGTGAAGATATCCCTGGATGGGTTAGACATATTCTAAATGCTGAGAACTAGGATATGCATCTTTTTTCCAATGTGTTACTTTCAATATGTCAGTTTAAAACATAAGTTGCGCTACATTTCTATTACATATTAATACCAGATGCATGCATTCTTTTATATACTCTGATAGATGAGGCCTCCGATTATATCCATGCCTTAAGCTCTCCTTCTTTAATTTTTAATCTGTACACAGCCATTTTCAACAGTCAGGTGACCTGGCATCTCTTGTGTTCTGTTTCCTCCAAGCAACCTGCAAACATAACATCCCTAAACATTATAATCAAATCCTGGTTTTATGCAAACCCTGAATGTTAGTAAAGCAAGACTGTTAAATTGTAATCTCACTCTGTGGTATGAGATCTGTGAAATCAAGCTATGTATGTTTGAAGCATTTGTTTTAGGTTTTTTTTTTTGTGTTATTTTATCATGTTTCATGCATTTTTTCCTCTTCCTTAAAAAGAAAAAAAAGACCACCATAAATAGAGCATTTTACATAATAAACATAAAGAAAACCATTTTATTCCAATATTGCTTTTTGAGTTATGCTTTTCAGCAGTTATCAATGAAAAGAGTAGAAGCTTTATGGCCTATCTCTTAAATCTACTGCCATATTGACATATTTACTTAGAAAGTAGCTCTTGTAATTGGAGCTGTGATAAATGAAAAGGTACTTAATCTCTCTGTAGGTTATCACACAAGCTTGTAAAATGATTACTCATCAATCCTACTTGGATGGCAGATCTTAGATCAGTATCTATTGTTCATTACAGACTGTGCAATTTCTAGAAATTCTTGATACAGTTTTCTAAGACGCACTGCATGGTATGTCCAGCACAGCTCTCTTAGGAGACAACATTAGATCTCCTATTTAGTCGTGCAGCATACACGGGGATTACTGACAGCACCAAGCAATGGTACATCCTTTACTTGCATATGCTGTTCTATGTACAAGGAGAAGTCTCTACCGTCTTTCATTTCAAATTGCCTAGCAGGGGGTTGTGGGTAAAAATACTAAATAAATTTAAATGTAATACTCAGAAGCTCTAGCATTTTTTATGTTCCTCAGATAATGTATTGCTGACAGAGGGAAAAATGGAGAGTAGGGACATGTAGTTCAAACAATTACACTGGCAGTGAAAATGTATTTTTTCTCCTTGAGAGGAAATTATTAAAAATATGTGAAGGATTGAGGGATTTGGAACTTCTGTTCCTTGGTACATGACAGAAAAAGGGGAAAATATCTGAATAAATTAAATGAAAATTTGGGAGACTTTATAGTGATAGGAACGATTTCAATGTTACACGGTCTGTATTTAAGCTGTGAAGTGGCAGATCCTTAACAAGACAGACATGTAATGAGTAAAACCTGTTAATGAAATATTTTCGAAGACCTATTCAAGGGCTTATTTTAGGACTTAATCAGATGTCAATTATAGGCCAGATTAAGGCCCTGACAGTGGGCAGTGCTGACATATACATCCTTTGGTGAATTCCTACCCTGTTATGGAATACCTGATACCAGCAAAGACAGGTTATTGGAGTTCAGTGAACATGTTTTGTGATTTGACGGCAGTTGTTCTGTTCCTAAAGGGAAAATACTCACAGATACGTGACTGGGGGCTTGTTTATGGGTTTTGCAGGGGAGACAAAATTCTGCTGTGCTCTGCAAAGGAGCTTTCCATGAGAGCTTCCCACATCATTCTGAAGTTGTCTTTCAAGCTGTTTCTCTCACTGTCTGGGTCCCCCTTTTACCTGTGTGCCATCAGTTATAACCCTGATGAAACACTTCTCAGCAATTACTTGCAAACACTTGAAAGACTTACAGTGTTTTATTTTTATTGGGAAGTTGAAGATGTTAAAATCTGTAATCCAACACTGAGCTCTTCATTTTCTTATCTTTCTTTTCTGCTTCTCCCTTTTTCTCCTTTTCCTAATGCTTTTTCCCAGGTATTTCAGCTCAATCACATAATCTTTTCTGCTCAAGGAATTGAAGCCAGTTGGCTTTCAGGGTTTTTTCATTAGTTAAAAGCTATTCTCTTTTTCCCACTACTCTGTATAAAGACAATTCACTGGCTTTAGAAGTTGTTGTCAAACACATCGAAAACTTTCACTGCAATGCAAGAGCAAGGCTCTGCAAGATAATTGGTTTTGTGTCCACTCATATTCAAGCAGAAAATCAAGGATAAAAATTTAATTGCACTCATATAGAGCATTTCACTAAAACTCTGTGTCTAATTACAGTGGTGAACACACAGCAGGGACACTAGAAATAGGAGATATCTTTAAAACCTTCATCTTTGAAGAGGCCTTTTGACATCAGATATGATTCAAGTTAAGAAAGCAGTTCTCCTGACAAGTTATAACCCGATAAATGTGTCGTTGATGAGTAGGTTGCGTATGAAACATTTGTCACAACATACACAATCTGCCTAATTATTAATAGAAAGTGTATTTTCTCTTGGTTGTTTTCCTATACAAATTCACATTCTTCCGTGTTTTAAGACTGCTTGACAATTCGAATACTTAATATAATCACAGTGACTTCATATGTTCTATTCTGTATTGAAGAGTCCAGATGAACCATCCAGTTAATGCAAACGATGCTGGACTTTTATATTGTGTCCCCCATATTAGTCACAGGATATTATTCTTCCCAATTGCACATTTGTTACAGGATTCTGTGACTGTGGAACAAATGTGTTACTATAAAAGTGGTAGCATATATGTTTCTTATTCTGGAAAGGGTAAATCAAAATGGCTGCATGGAGCATTAGAACAAAATATTCCTTACAGCAACCAACATAAAAAACCTCAATTGTCTCTCAGGAACCTGTATCTCAGGAACCAAACTGACCTGTTGCCATTGGCCATCATTCTGCAGCTAACACAAAGTCTTGCAGCAGTAATAGCTAATAAGTAAATATATATTAACAGATGCATTTTTCATAACAAACCCATTTTTGCTGACTTTCTTAATTTAAAATATTTACAATATTTTTGAGGCTGTCATGAAATAGATCACATTGGTATTCTGAGCATTCAGGATCTAAATTCAAGTTATCCGTGCATTCATAAAATTGTCTGCAACATCTCCTCCCCAAATGCTGAAAATATGTGGATAAGAACATTTGTTCTATTTCCAACGTTCTTTAGACATTTAAATTCTATCTGTTGAGTCAGGGAAATAACTATCAATTTAACTAAAAGACTGCTGGGAAGCCTGAAATTCTGAACAAAATGGCCAGAAAAACTGACGATACCAATAAAACCTACTGAGATTCTATTTCTGGAGCTATCACTGAAGTCTCTTAATGTCAGCAAATATTTACATGGACTGACTTCCTAGTATTCATAAATAGGAAAGGCATTTGTAGATCTACTGCTTGTACTTGGGAAGGAGAAGTACAGCTAGATTTTAATAGCATATTTTAAAATATCTGTATCATAGTATTCCTTTGATGGTTTGGAATGCATTGTACTGGAGGAAAGGGTCTCAACAAATCCTGAGACTTAATTTGTAGTTGGAAATAACTGCAAGCATGTTGTGTATGTACTGGTTTTGCATGATGGACAGTGAACTGCCACATATGCCATCTTGATGAACTTTGAGCAGAAGTGTTATTAATGTCCCACTCAGTTTATGGACTTCCCTGTTTATCTCATGCTTTCAGATTTTTTGCATTGTGCTGTTGAACATCTTCCTGTGCCTGAAAGATGCTGTGATTTTAACCTTTCTCACAAAGTATGCCATCAAGAGATTGCTGTATGTGTATATACTTACACACACACACACAAACGTATCTATGTGTATACATACATGTATACATGTGCTAAATATATATGAACACACAGGGGCGCAATTAGATACAAATAAAAATTTGTGCTTATATTTTATCTCATGATTTTTAAATACATGTATGCTTTTAAGAGTCTTGTCTCATGATTACTTAAATCATTCTAATTTGTCTCTGATTGATTGTTTACAAAGAAGACAGAAAATCCATGTACCATTAAAGACAATCAGGCCCTCGAAGGGATACAAAGGAGATTATTTACATTTCAGGTAGCATTGGCCATTCTTTCTCTGGCTCATTCAGTTTTTGAAATGTTGACAGGCTTTATTGTAAGCCTAGAATCGTAAATCAGTACTTGTATATCCAAGTGCTCTGAAATTATAATAGTATAATATAGCAAGGTAGACACAGAACTGCAGTCTTCTTTGGAAAGATAATCCTAAAAAAAGGTTAAATTGTTGAAACTACCACTGCAAATGTGAATTAATATGAGGGACTCTATTCTCAGTTTGGTAAGTAGAAATTTTAATATTGTCTTTAGAGAAGTCTTTTTCTTTCAATTCAACTTTTGTTAGGAAAATGAGGATTGCGCTTGAAGAGCACAGTTACATTTCTTTATGTTGTTTCCTATTTATCAGGCTTATTTTGTTTTTTATTAGAAAGCTTCTAAGTTTTCAGTCCTGTGAAACAAAATCTGTTTTTACAGAATTGTTTGATGTGTAGGAGAACAAGAGCAATAGAGAGAGATGAAACAGTGATGCAGTTGGACATGGCTCAACGATTTTTCTCATATGTTCTCATTGTATCATGTTGGCATCTGGACTACCTGCATAGTATTTGGCCTTTTTCAGAATCTCCAATCTTTATTTTTTCTAGTGCAGATGTTTCAGCCAAATTAATTGTTAAGTAGCGGGCAGCCAGAAATTTTGCTCAGAAGTGGTGCAACACAGGCATTGTGAGTCTTTGCTAACATTAATATGATTTTGTCTGTACTTTTGCCAGTTCTGAGACTTGTTCAGTAGTCAGACAAATGGGAACTGTCCTTTTAGACATACACGACCCTTTTAGAGCTGGTGGGAATATGCTTGTAATGCTGTTGAGCTAGCTGTGTGCATCTTTGGAGGGGAAAAGCTCAGCCTGTAAAAGTCAGGCTTAAAAAATAAATTGCCATTCCAAAACCAAGCCTTGGCTTTGAAGGTGTTATTGAAATAATAGTAAGGGAGTTAAGGAGATAGACTGAAGGCTCAAAGGAGTTAAGAGGACTAAGTACAAAGACTGTCATCAGAGCCAGATTCACTGAAATCACTGTTGTGTGAGCTCCTATAGCTTGGATGATTTACCCTGCAACCTGAATTCATCTACAAGGACTGAAGGAAGAAAGTAGAGAGTCATGTATGAACTCATAGCTAGCATTACTAAAATGATTATTTTATCCAACTGTAATTAAGGGACCAAATTCTTTACAACATAAGCTTAATTACTTTAAACATCTGCCATTAATGTCTTAGCATTTCACCAGTTTTAGAATGAAGAGTTTTTTGTGTGGATTTTTACCACCTTCTCAATGAATTAGGAGACACATCAATGACAATACCACTGGAAAAACCATTTGAATGTGCCTAACTTCATCACAGTTTCATGTGACATTAGCAGCTATGCTGGAAGAGTATTTGCAAGATGAGGAATCCCGCTGGTCCAGACGGGAGGCAAATTAAATAGCCAAGGTAATTTCCCAGTTGGGAGCTCCAAAGAGGCACTGAAAGAAAATACCTTACCAATCATAGTATTGCACTGAAAATATTAAGTCCCTAGTTAATAAGGACAAAGGGAGACATCAAAGCTGCTGAAGTACAGTTGTCATAAAGAGATGGTGTAGCAGAATGCGTCTCCTCAGATGCTGCTTGTTTTCCTTTCCACGCTGCCATGCCGGAGAGCAGGTGCTAGTGCTCAGGAAATCTCTACAACAGAAACACTGGCTCTGGCCTTTAAGACCAGCAAATGATTTTGTCATCCTGACATCTGAAACCCTTGAATGAACCCTTTGTCCCATTGCATCCTTTTCACAGGGCAGAAAATCAGGTTATGTGTCATGCTCAGAGAACTCGAGGAGGAGATGTGCTTAAATGACAACTGTTTCAGTGACTGGATAAAAATGTACAGCGTGACCAGCCAACAAGACAGATATTAGGGTATTTGCATCATTGTAATTCATCTGTGCTTTTCCACAAAGCTGAACTGCACTCATCTCTTACATGCTTACCTAAACTTATTTTTGGTTAACAAAAATAACTGTGGATAATGTCAGCTTACTAATGGGCCCAGGGATAGAATTTCCTTTGCCTGTTTGACAGACTTGATTCTTCTGCACAGATCCACAGCATGCCCAGCTATGCCTGGAGGCAGATACACTGCTGCGGGCTTCTTCAGTTCTGCTGATGGGTGCTGTTCTGCCAACACATTAAGCTGTTTCTGTAGATATATCATGCACAAATAAAAGACCATACATCAAATCTTAATCCTGTTTCAGTGTGGATGAACCAGTATTGCTAAAATAACAACCCCTTCCCTCCTATGCTAAATCTTTGGATATAATTTGGGTCTGAACCAGTTGCATATTTTCATTTTGATAAATATTCCTGAAGGGAGAGCCAGCCACTTCTTCGTTTGTTTAATTTTAATCACTGCAGCAAGCTTTCTTGAAGGGAGGCATTAGAACAAGCTACCTCTGCTGGGATCCCACAGCAGTTGGTGCTCCCAACTGCAGAAGAATTTAAAGCCTCAGGAACTGGTGTGATGTAGCCCTCATGCCCCCGTGTGGAAACTGCTGCCAGGTCTCTGCGCTTTGCAGGAATTTGCAGAGGCTTACCAGCTGGCTCCCTGAAAAAGCGGGATGGAGCAAAACTCCACCAGCACCCAGGAAGAGCCAGGTGGCCCATCTGGGCACCTGCAGAAGATACCAGAGGGCGCAGTAATCTGCTGAGCTGCCCCAGTAAAACTAGGTTCATTTGGTAAATTAATTCTGAGGGAGGTTACGTGGTGTTGGTAAGTATTATACTTTTATATCATAAACATAGCAAAATGTGCAATTGGCCCTCAACAAGGAATGAGAAAAATTAATGATTTTCCTCCACTGTTGTTCTCATTAAACCCTGTTTCCAGCATGTGGCTTGAAGACCTGCCCTAGATATGAGGGTGGGCCTGGCAATGAAGCCCTCCTGGCCCTCCCGAGGCTGTGGATCTATTGCACAGATATGTGGTCCATGCATCTTTGGCAGCTTGTGTTTTCCTACAGTCCAGAGCCTGTGCTGGATCAAAGAGGTGCCTGGTTTATAGGCTCTCTTTCTCTGGCACTCTCTACTCTAATGCAAAGTTTTTGAAAAACACTTGGTGTTAAAACTTGTAAAATGTGTTGAACAACATATTTTGAATGAAGAAGTATAGCTACAGTGGTCAGAGTGTGTGTTAGGTTTACATTTCATTGTCATGCCATAACTGGAATATTTTTGATGAGGAGAAGAAATCTTTGTACCATTAGGATTTAATAAGCAATTAAACATTCCATGAAACTCTTTAAATGAAATGAAAGCCTGCAACCATCTCAGAAGTAAATCAGAAAAATGTATATTCACAGATTTAAAGGTACGTAACATTGTTAACAGTTTATATTAAGGTTGTTAGAGATATTGAATCAGGATACTACTCAAAATTCAGAAACATAGATGTAGAAATGGCGCTACCTTACAGACCTCATGATATATGAAGACATTATTTTCAGGGTAACAAAGATTTTACTTCAGGTTAAAACAAAAAGGAAAGATTTTTTTCTTGCTCTTCTTGTACAATTTACATATGTGAAAGATATGCAGAACATCTAATGGAGTGTTGCAGTGAAGCTGAGGTAAGACAATATAGTTATACCCATGCTGGATACTGAAAAAGGACAAATGTTAAAAAAACCAACAACCTGAAATTTCTGGAGGGTCATGTGTTCTGTGGGAACTTGATCCAAAGGCCAGTGTTGTCCTTCCATTGCATGCGATAGACTTCAGTATCAGCCTTTGCTGAGCATCATAAAAATATCTGAAATCTTGCAGTGATGTAAATATATAGTTGAAGTCCTCTTTCCTTCTCTTGCCTGTTAAAATCTGCACTTGATCTGTATTTTTCTGTTTTCTGAAGACTGGGAAGATGTTTTTCCTTGTTTTCAAACCATTTTCTGTATGCCAACTATAAAAACTCTAAGAATTTCAACTTCTGCATGTTTGCAGTAAGTGACCTAGTTCAATGTAGAAATAGGTTAAAATTAGCCTTCATAAAAAAATCTATTTTCATCTCATAGAATATCTTTTACCCCATGTCTTTTTGTATTTCATAAAGTGTCTATCTCTTTATGCTTAAAAAGCTGGTGTTGTTTTGCTTAGCTTTGATCAAGACACGCTCATTCAGACCATGACAGCCTTAATTACATCCAGAGACATGGTAACAAGGCAGGCTTTTTTCTGCCTGGTATACTTAGTATCTTACAGTATATCATTGATCCAGATTTTGAAATATTATTTATTCTTTTGTTTGTAAAAAATGATCAACTGATGGAAAATGAGAGTTGTTGTTTTGTTTTGTTTTGTTTTGTTTTCCCTTTTAATGCATCTGTATATTAACATTCTGGGATAAGCAGAGCCGTGCGGTATGTTCACACTTCATGGTTAAAAATTACACATGCACTGTAAGAAGTCTCAGATCACAATTCCTGCCTGCACCATGTGACTTTTTATGACATGCAACTTGATAAGTTTATGCTGATCATATTCTTGGTTAGTTTTACTGACTATATTCCACCATTGTTACAGCTAAGACTTGCTATCTGCAGGGTTCATAATAATAGCACACTGCATTCTTTATTCCTGCTTTTAGGAAACCTGTAACTGCATGGGGAAAGGATTTGTGTGTTTATGCAAACACATGATTGCCTGAGAGCTCTCTCAGCTATGTCAGAAACCATGATAATAGTTACTGGTTTTTACTAGTTCAGAATTCAGCACAAGTATAACTCTGTCTATGTGGTCCAATGACATGCAGGAGATGGAAAGTATGTTCTCACTGTTTACAGATTTGCTGTAAAAAAATAGTTGTTTTGGATTGTTCTGATCCAAATATACAAAATTTCATGGACTACAGCTCATATGATATCTCTGAAGAAGACCTCCCTTCTGAACAAACATTACTGTTCATCTCAATTCTCTGTCTTTGAGCAATGCTTAAGCCTCAGCCCAAGATTATATCTTGTTTTGCACAGACATGTACAGGAGTGATGGTTCACAAGCTGCTTTTTTTGTCCTAAGTAGCCATCACTATTCATAGAATACGTGTTTGTGGAGGATATGGGTCTTGACCCCAGTCACCTTCTCTCTGAAAGTGAGCAAGAATGAGGCAGAGCTTTAATTCTGCCTGGAACAGCTGAACTGACAGGCAGGGAAAGTGGTCTGTGCTTAGTAATGGTTAGCCCAGGTTACTTTCCCATGGAGGAGGCAAAATGCAATTTGGTTTTCTTTGACATAGAGAAACTACATGCAGAGGCTTAACATTTATTGTATGCCCACAAAAGAAGTAGAAGAACTGTTGAAAAATTATTAGCTTGTTTCCCTGTCTTTCTGCTGGGTAAGGTATGATGAGTACTTGCACTTGCAGTACAAAGGCCTTGGCCACTCTCTTCACTCTGAGAGTAATTTCCTTACTATGATTATTACCTCATTTATACTGAAACAACACCCAGAGGCCTCAGTAATATTTAGGGCCTTACTTTCTTATGCATTATACAAACAAATAAGGAAGGAATAAGGACTTTGCTTAAAGGAGCACACAGCTTCCAGGGTCTAAATTTAATTTTCCTCAGAACATAAACATCTGGGGGTGCATGTATTGTCCATAATGAAAAAAAGAAAGCTGAAGATCCATTTTGGACTGAGATGATACCTCTGTGAAAGGATATAGCAAGAGATTTTGAAAATCATATTTTCTTTGTGGTTTAATACATTGCTTCCTACCCACATAATATAGTGCAAGTGTACTGATATATACAGTGATAATTTCCAGCTTTCTGTCATCACCCCAGTAAATCATGCAAAAGAACTACATGTGCATGCCTTTTAGTCCTGTTCAGGTGTCTCATTTGCCCACGTACTGGCTGGGGATGCTAAAAGAACTGGGTCCTTTACTTCACTTGCAGTATTGTTGTCCAACAGCAGACAAAACATATGCCAGCTGGTGAAAACAGTCGGTTCTGCAGTGGGTCAGTTGTGCTAACAGCATGTCAGGTATGAAACATCACTTTATTTTATGCTTGGCATATTTTAAGATTTTAAGATTTCATTAATTTCAGTGACAACACAGAAACATTCCAGGACACAACCATGGTGCAGCAGTGGTAGGATTTATTGTTAAATGTAATTTTACTGAAGGAATTATGATGCACTGGGGAGAAATGAGCTTTCCTGCAGATGTTACTTAGAGGTTAGCTTTCGAGCTAGGCTTGTTGTTATTTTAAACAGAAGTTTAGGAACAAGAAGGAGCCTCATAACCACCTTTTTTGTTGTTGTTAGGCAAGCTATTACCTGACCATTTTTTTTCCTTTTAATTTGAGGCAGGGTTGGGGAGGTTGCAATGTTTTACATTATGTGAAGTGCTTCTGGCATTAAGTTATTAGGGAGACTGAGATTGGTTTACCCACTAGGTCATGGTAAATGAATGCAGATGCAAAGACTATGTCAATTGTGTCAATGGTGAAGGCTGTACCACACAGACTGTGAAAAATTAGAGGAGAGCAGGAAATAATTTATTTTTCTAACAACCTATTTCCCATTTACAACTTGTACCTGTTGAAGCTGAAAATGCTCCCCTTGTTTTGTCCTTTCCCTGCTGGCTGTCTCTCTTCTTTATTTGACAGATATTCAACACTTGAGGCCTTAAGTTCAGATGAGTATTATTAACAGCAACCATTACGGTCCCCTGGGGATTAATTTTACTTTGTGTGTGTGTGTTTTCACAATAGTTTCAAGATGCTGGAATGCAGATATATTTCTAGTAAAAAAAATAGTTTAGACAGGTTGATTCATTTAGCTACCCAGCAGGATCTGATTGCTTTTCTAAAGTTAATTCCCAGTGAGTTTTTTCCCAACAGAGGAATACTACAGTAGCTATTGCTATGAATGAAAGTAATTGTTTTCTTACACAGAAATGAGTGAAAATTAAATTTTTTTCCATATTCTTTCTTTAATGCTGCTTTTTTCAAGTCACTCAAGGTGAGATATATTAATCAAATAGACATTTCCAAGATATTGTTTGTACCATACCCCATTTTTCAAGAACTTAAGTCTCTGCATATTCTGAGGAAATTAAAAGATTGTTTGCTCTATTCAGAGGCGGGGTGGTTTTTTGGTTCAAGTTTGTTGGGTTTGGGGGGTGGTTGGTTTGCTTGCTTGATTGCAGCTGACAAAGCCAAAAGACCTCTTTGTCCCTGTCTTCAAGCTGTGTGTGAACTCCAGTGGAATTCTGAACAGGTAAAACAACACATTATATGTGTTGCAGATGTGCTAATAACAAGCTCTTCTGTTGTTGTGGACTTTCTGAGCAACAACTATGAAACAGAGATGACAAGTATATGCTTTTACTGTTGGTGGCATTTAAATGGAGTTTGATGCTCTCAAAATAAAAAATGTTCTATTTTCATACACTCACTGAGGACTGAAGTGCAGATTAAAGTTTCTTATGTATTTATGTGTTGCACCTAGGCAAAATCTAATACAAATCAGATTGCAATGGGGGCTTTGATGACAGATTCTGCAGCAGATTTAATAATTTGTCACAGATTGGTTGACAAGTAGTTGAGAGGATTAAAGTAAAAAGCCAAAAGTAACTCCTGCAGAAGAATTTCATATAGTTCAGCCCAATCATGCTTGCAATGCATGCGTAGGAGCCCAGCAGAGGGTGGAAAAGCCTGCAGGGAGGCAGGAGGTATGGCCTTGCTTGCAACATGCTCCTCAGTGCCTCACTCGGTATGATGCCCCTAAACCCTAGCAGGTTGTCCTTGGGTTGCAAGACACCCAGGTGGGGTAAGTGGGATTCTCCTTTCACTTCCTGTTATGACATGTCCCCAGGGACAACCTGGTGGGGAATTTCAGGGACTACGTCCAGTCCACTGCAAGAGATAGCAGTCTTCAAGATGCGTTGCATGAAAGGCCATTGTAGGCAATTACAAAGACAGTTTGGAGCTCCTTTTTTTAATTCAGTGCTTTTGTCTTAGGTAGTATGTAACTTGTCAGGACAGGGTAAAAGGTCTGGAGCAGTTGCTGTGAAAGTCAGTGATAACAGCCTGACTGAGAAAGGCTGCAGATCCTATCCTGCCCTCCCAAATTCCTCCCTTGGTTAATTATTAGTTTAACACTTCCTTGTTATAAAGACTCATGTAGTTTAAACTGTGGCTCAGAATTCTCTTTAAACAACACAACATCCCCCATATTATAGGCTTCACTAAACAACCTACTCCGTAATGTACGGTCATGCAATAGTACTGGGTTTGAAATTAAATATTGACAGCAGTTTAATTGATTTCAAATTTTGTACTTAACAAGTTTTAACTGAAAGTGAAAAAGTGGTTCAATGAACAGTTGGAATGGCATTGACTTGTAATAACACTCATTATTTGCAGACAGTGGTAAGCCCAGGAGTAGGGTATGTGTTTTAAAGGCAGTATGAGACTTCTCTCCTTGAAATATTTTCCAGTGTATGTTAGCTAACATGAACCACCAGTACTGCTATAGCATGGCATGACCACACCTTTTTGACAGTTAGCTAGGGTACAGTGTGTTCCCTTTAATTTATTCTGACCAGTTGGATTAAAGACTTCATTCTCAAGTAGATGTTCCTTGCAATAACACCGTGACAGCCATTTTGGTAGCGTTGCTGCCTACAGTGTTCTCCATCTTGAGTAAGTCCAAAAGAAAAGTCATGAGGTAAAGATGATATCTTCTTACTAGGCTAATTTAAAATTTGATCACTTTGGACTCTCTTTCTTGTTTCTAAATATTAAACAAATATTAAGGATTGGGATTTTTTTTTTTTAAATTGCAAGCTTATTTAGTTGTAGAACTATAAAAAATTATAGAAATAAATATTATTTCAATTTTTTAAATGTTTGCAATGTGTGGGAACAGCTGACTCACCTCTATATAGCTATGAAGCAGGCATCAGGTTGATTCTTACCTCTCAAATTCTCGGCGGATTCTATGTGGAATTCTACTAAGCAGAGAAATATATACATTTTAATAGTCTTATCTCTTTAAATAAAAGTAGATGTAGCCTTGATATAAATATTAATGTAACACCTTCAGGCAAAGGCAGTGCATTTTAGAAACCTTAATTAGCATCTCAGAAGGTTTTCTTCCAATAAATTGTCTGGTACTGCTGTGTGAATGGCTTCAGATAGTGAATTTGCCCTTAGTTTCACTGGGAGATAAAATAACTGAGCAGGAAAACAGGAACTAGACTTCGTAGTGGGTTTAAAAGCAAATCTCATTTTGAGGCTTGTGAAAGAAGAGTCTGGTATAATAACAAGGGAGTATATCACTCACTAACAAACCTGAAAGTGTCTCATATGTGTAGGAATGAATTGAAATTTATGACTGTGGTAGTTTGTGTGAAAAAAGAAGAGCATTTTTTTTTTTCCTAAATTTTATCTAAAAATTTTTATTCATTGAAACTAGATCATCATCTGCTTGTTTCAGAATCTCAGTTTGATTGGCAGATTTACTTTGTTTTACTCCAGTTTTCAGTTTCTTATAGATTTGAATTAGACTGTTATCTTGGGAATTTCACTCCAGGAGAGACTTTCAGAAGGCTGTAGTGACATCTAATCTTTAAAAGAAGGTTCTTAAAAAACCACAAGAGATATATTCTGAGATTACATAATTCTGGATTTAATTGAACAGGTCTCGTAATGGAGAGAAACAAAATCCAGTATTTGGAAATTGTTTGTAGAAATATTAACCTGGAAATAAAGGTTAGGAAATAACATATTTTACCAGTGTATATATGCTATTTTTTTATCATATGCTTGGTTTCTTTTTAGATACCTTTCTGGAGGATTTAGTCACCAGTAACTTGTTTTCAGAGTTATTGGAAGAAGTGTTGTGGCCAGCAATGCAGAGAAGGTCATGTTGGACCTGCAAGTTCCTTCTGTTCTTAAATTATATGATTCTATGTGAAGCTAAAAGTAGCAGATGAAGTATGTATTTTCATGATATATTAATATGTACAGAGGTTAAAAGTGCTTGGACTTAAATGATAAGGTTATTTATTGGGTAAGCAGTGAATACTGAGGCAAGCTTGGCAGGTCCTTAAGAGTATCCCATCAGTTCAGTGTATACACTGCAGTAACTACCTGTAGCCCTATAAACAGAGGTATCTAAAGAAATAACCACAAAGTCTGTTGTCACAATCAAATTTTACCAAAGTACAAACTAAAAACTTTTATTAATTGCATGAGTGTTAAGATCCTGTGACAATTTATATGTATTAAGTAGTATCTGTCACCATTTTTTAAAAACTTGCAGTTGTGATGTAAGCTGGTGTGACTACATACTAGCCCAAGAAGTTAAAAAAAAAAACGTAACAAAATAATTTTAAATGGCTTTACAGTGCATGAACTAGGTCAAAACTAGGTAGACAAATCTTTATTTAAAAAAATAATTAAAGATCATTTCTCATTTATTGCAGGTAATGTAATGCAAAAACATAATTGCAGAGAATTATTTGGAAAAGTTAGTTAAGATTTCAGGGCTCAGAAAGTGAGAAAAGCTACTCTGAAAGTAGTGTCCTACAAAACACTTAGTAAAAATTTATCAATTAAACTGGAAAAAAAAATTCCCAGATTTTAGTAAACAGTTCAGTGCAGAGAAAAATCTAAGATTGAGCCATATATGCGACTGTTTCTGGATAGGGTACCTTTCTGAAGTGAATCTTCATGGCATGGTAATGCTACCACACATCCTCTGGTGGGTTCTTCATACAGGCTGCAAGCGATTATTAAATTCACTTACCAATTCCTAATATCTAGCAAATGTGATTGTACATTTTTTCTAATAAATAACAAATACTTTCTGTAATTTGCATCTGTATTTTATCTTTTACAGCAATTCTGTTGAAAATAAAAATTCTACATTTATTTCTCAAATCTGGAGAGTTTTTAACAGCAGTTCCAATAGTTTTGTGATGAAAATTTCCCTGTACTGGAATTATCAGTCCCAAGAGCTCCAAAATCATGGCAGGCTCCAAAGAAGCAAGTGATTGCTTTACAAATACAAGAGGCTTAGAATATATTTACCTTCATTTTTGAAATATTTTGGGGAATATTTTCTTTCATGTTTTATTTTTTCAATGATGATGTTAATGGGTAGCTTATTTTTATTTTTATGAAATTATAATGTTTAAAACTTTGGAACTGGACTGACAATATTCAATATTTAAGAAGTTGTTAAAAAGGTTGAGAGACTTGCAAAAACTCTGTAATCAGCATATTTCCATGTGATTCTAGGAAACAGGTGAAAATTCATGTTTCCTAAACTTGATTCTGCTTACCGCTTCAAGTATTGAGATAGATTGTTCAGCTTGTGGAACAGTCATATCTGTCTAAATATGTTCACCTTTTTTTTCTCTTTCTGGAGGTTTTTGCAAAACCAGAATATATCTCTTTAAATAAGAAGTGCATAATTAATCATGGAATCATGGAATGATTTGGTTTACAAGGGACCTTTAAAGATCATCTAGTCCAAACCCCCTGCCATGGGCATGTACACCAGCCACTAGATTGCACTGTTCAAAGCCCCATCCAACCTGACTTTGAACAATTCCAATTGATGGGGCATCCACAGCCTCTCTCTGGGCAACCTGTTCCAGTGTCTCCCCACCCTCATCCTAAAAAAAATTTTTTCCTTATGCCCAATAAAAATCTCCCCTTTTTCAGTTTAAAACTGTTGCCCCTTTTCCTGTCATTACAGGCCCTGATAAAAAGCCTCTCTCCATCTTTCTTATAAGCTGCCTTGATATACTGGAAGGCCACAATAAGGTCTCCCCAGAGCCCTCTTTTCTCCAGGCTGAACAACCCCAACTCTCTCAGCCTTTCTTCGTAGGACAGGTGCTCCAGCCCCCTGTTCATTTTCCAGGCCCTCCTCTGGACCCGCTCTACCAGGTCCATGTCCTTCTTACATTGGGGGCCCCAGAGCTGGATGCAGTACTCCAGGTGAGGTCTCACCAGAGCAGAGTAGAGGGGCAGAATCGTCTCCCTTGACCTGCTGGCCATGGTTCTTTTTACACAGCGCAGTATATGGTTGGCTTTCTGGGCTGCAAGCACACATTGCTGTCTTGCATCCACCAGTATCCTCAAGTCCTTTCCTGCAAGGCTGCTATCAANCAAGGCTGCTCTCAATCCCTTCATCCCCCAACCTGTATTGATACTGGGAGTTGCCCCAACCCAAGTGCAGGACCTTGTACTTCGCCTTGTTGATCCTCATGAGGTTCACAGGGGCCCCCTTCTCGAGCTTGTCCAGGTCCCTCTGGATGGCATCCCTTCCCTCAAAAGAATTGACTGCACCACTCAGCTTGGTGTCATCTGTAAACATGCTGAGAATGCACTCAATCCCACTATGTTGTTGATTAAGATATTAAATAGTATTGGGCCCAGTATGGACCTTGAGGGAAACAATTCATTACCAGTTTCCACTTCGACATTGAGCTGTTGACCGTAAGTATTTGGAGGTTGCCATTCAGCCAGTTCCTTATCCATCTAACAGTCCATCCATCAAACCCATGTCTCACCAATTTATAACCAAGAATGCTGCGGGAACCCTATCAAAGGCCTTACATAAGTCTAGATAGATGACATCCATAGCTCTTCCATTGTTCACTGATGCAGTCACTATAATCTTAAATAATTAACATTACAATTCATATAGCTAGATACAAGTGTCTATTAAAACTCACAAAAGGCATTTTTTGTAAGAAAAAAAAACAAACTAAGAATGTATTGAGTACTAATCCATTAACTTTATTGATCAGTAACTATGACTTGTTGGGCTTTCTGGAAATGTTTACATTTTCCCTTTTTTGGAAAAGAAAGGAATGGAAATGGAGCTTCAGTGGGAAGAGGAAGTTAGTCATGACTTTCACAGTGCCTGTTATTTTTTAGAGGGGCATTCCCTTTCTCTTTTCTCCTCCCCCCCCCCCTTCCCTTCCTCCCTTAAGACACAACAGAAGTTCTGCCATTTGAGTATGTGCAACGACAGGCTTCTTCCACATAAAATTCCATTATTTTAAGAAAAGTGTATATTACTGGCAGCTTTAGAAAACAGGAAGTATTCTGAGTGGATCTCAACTGAACTAAAGCATAACAATAGTGAAGACATAAGAATATGTGTATGACCACCACAGAGTCCCACCAGCATGGATTCAGTATAGATAGGAGTTTGGGATTGTAAAGAAGTCCTTAATTAATAAATAGCTCCAGACTCTTTTGCACTTTAGTCATAACGTCCTCCTCCACTTTGTGCATTCCAGAGGGTGTCTAATTCCTGTTTTTCACTGAACTCTTGTTTCTGGTACACTCATTAGGGACAAGATTATTAAAAAGCCTGCATGACATAAATCTCACTGACTTTGTGGGTTGTGTGTCAGAGCCAAAAAAGGGCCTATCTGCTTAGAAAAAGATGGAGTTAGGCTTAGTCCTATAAAAATTTCAGTCCTGGCATCATTCTTGTGTCATCCTCACTGGCAGAGGTACCCTGCCAATATTGCTCTCAGTAGCTGCCTTCCCTCTGACATATCCAAACCATGACACTTACACTTTCACATCTCTGCATGAGATGTGAAACTATAATTTCAGGACTGAAAGCTCCTTGCCTTGTTTGTAAAGACTAAGGCGAAATGCAGTCATTCACTCCCAGTTTTTCATATTAGAAATTCTCTCCCTAACACTGACTGTACAAATTATTCTGAAGTCTTTAGGGTAGAATGGACCAACTAGACTTGTTTGAATCATGGGCACTGGATATCTTAAGTAAGTTCTTCTCTTAATTTACAGAGCAAGTAGGTGAAGTATGAATGAACCTAATTTTTATGAAAATTCCCATGTAGATTTATTTGAAATCACACTTCATCTCAGAAATGCCCTCAATGTTTGTGAGGTATGAGTCAGTACACAAAAAAAGGAAGATCTTTTCCAGGGGAAAGAGAAACCAATGCTATTTGGGGAAGAATAAATAATCAGAGAAATATCTCACCTTCAGGCAGTCATCCAGTTTCCCACCTGTGGTACGAAAATCCTATAGGCACGTAACTTTTAAAGAAATCACTGAATACACCCTGCTCACTGTTATCAGCTCCTCATAGAGGTGCAGGCAGTGCACTTAGGAAGGTGTGCTGTAAGCCTGAGGCTCTCCAGGCAACCCATTTTTTTGGTCCTGGTTGTGTCCCTCTGCAGTTTCAACAAAAGGTTGTAAAAGTTGTGTCTGTTGTGCTTTGCCACTAAGATGGTATTTCTGCAACCTTGCCTCTGGATCATGTCACCTCAAAGTCACCATTGTGCCACATCTCCAGCATGAGTAGTTAGTACCATGGAGCAGCCAGCTTCCCCTTCTCATGGGGTCATGCTGTGCCCTAGGGACATCCCCATCTCCCATGACAAAGAATTTGCAGTGAGAGAAGGCTACTAAACACATTTTCCAGCTAGCTGATCATCTGTTTGCTGAGAGATGTTGATGGAGAGTATCTTCCCTAAAGACTTTGTCCCTTTGGAGTTTTGGACAAGTGACTAATGAAGCGTCTCCTTGATGTTGTTTCCAGCTTTCCCCCAGAAGATGCTGTTGAAGAGCTCTTCTTCCTTTCATTGCACTTGCTCCCACGACCCAGAGGTAGTGTTTGGAAACACTGGTGCTTTGTGTCTCCTAACCGGGAAATGCCAAACTCTATTCTGCAGTCTGTGTGTGGTTGTTTGCGTGCATGTATGAACGAGCACCTGATATTTGCACAACTGCATGTAATACAGAAAAGCAGTCACTGCCAGTCTGTCAGGCCTTTTGCACACACTGCTGGGAGATGTCCCTTTCTTTAGGTTTGTTGATGAAGCTTAAACACATTGGAGATATTTTCCAGGGATCTGAGTGAATTTGAACTGCTCTGATACTAATTTGAAACTGAACGCAGGTTAGTCTACGTGTGTGAGTTTTTACACCTGACACAGGCTACTGAGTTTTAGTGTTTTGCTTTTTAATTGCCTTATTTATGGCTTCTTAAAATACTTGAGGCTGAGCTTTCAAAAAATAGTTAAATGCAAAATGATATAAATCAGCGTCATTCCTTAAAATTTTGCATCTATTATGTATGCAGAAGTATAAAATGGTGTTTATTGGCACAGATAAATCCTGAAAGCTTCCTGTGAAATTTTATATTTATATTGTTAATCTTTGTGGTTGATATATCTCTCCTGTAAATGGTCCTACAGGATTTTCTCTTCCACATGGAATGAGCAAAATATAATTTTACAAAAGGATTTAAAAGAAAATAAATAATATATTCATTATCAGATACCTCATAATAAAATAATTTAATATTTAAAAAATAATATAAGATGAAAGGCACACTGGTAGCTCTCAAATTTCCTAAGGTAGAAAAAAAAAAAACCAGCTGAGAATTAATAGGGACTTTTTATGTGGATAAAGTGTCACTTCATTTTAGAGTAATAGAACTGCTGTCTTTATTTATAAGATTGATGTGAGACTACAGGCACACAATCCAGGGATTCTGTTTCATTTATATATTTTTACTTTTTGAAGGACTACCTAGAAATATATTGAATCTAATCTTACAAGATCAGACTTCATTCTATTCACTGTTGCAACATGACTTGAAATACAGAAAATAAAAATTAAGAAAAATGAAAATACTAGATGAACATATACAATAAAATAGTTGATACTTTTGAACATATTATACATCAAGCTTACACAAACTGCTCATAATTTATTTTTTCTTAAGTTGTATACACTGCTTGTTTTTCACTGTAGGAAATTAGTATTTATTGGTTAAGTGTTGTGCCATTTTGCTCTGCTCATTCTTTTTTATCAAAGCAGTGCCATTAAGAGAAAGTGATGAGAAAATCAGAACTGGACGTTCCATTTTTTAATGAGATTATTTTTAAGTTAATTAATAAATACCACCTGCATGAGGTAATGCATAGCAAATAGTACTAATCAGTCTGTTTGCATTTACTAAATTGGATACAACATGTTTTCTTTCATTGTTGTCATGGAATCTATAAATATTGGCTGACCTACCCTGGTTTATTTTTTGGCATGAGTTGGTACGGATTTCCAAAAACTGTCCTCCAAACCTTGATTTATACATAAATAAGAAGTAATGATTAATGGGTACATTGAAAATTGGCACATTATGTTGATAATTAAACAGTGGCAATTTTTTTAATGTGTTTAACAGTGAATATTTAGCACAGTTTTTCCCATTTTCCTTTCTTTCTGCAAAGTGTATAGCTGGATAATCTTTATGTTACTTACAATAAAATTTCTGAGCACAAAGATTAATAAAAGACATCTCTGTCTGTAAGTATTGTTATGTCTTTACTATGACTCCTTGCATTCATTAACTGATCCTGGTATGATAAACAAGTTCAAAAGACTCAGCACATGCTATCGGGAATGACTCTGGCAAAGTCAACTGCTTGAAGTGACATTATGTTAAGTTGCTTTGTTTTTTTACACTACTGTGTTATTTGTAACCTTTTTTCAGATTGGAAATAGAGGATTGTCATGGAGAGTTGTTTATAAATGAAGTAAAACAAAATGCTGACTTTATTAGTATTCTAAATCAGCATTTTTCTGAATTTGTAAGGGATCTTTAAGAAAGGGTTCGTTAGGGTAAGCACAATCAATAGGAATAATCTTTACTGATTGTGCGATGCAAAATGAAGTTCACTGTGAATTCCCAAAATCGTAATGAGAAAATGAGTCTATGCATAGGATATATAGATCCATACCTATTTGGGGGCAAGTTCAATAATAACTATTCTTTAGCTGTGGGCTACATGGATATATGGCTTACTCCCAGCCCTTTGAATTCCTGTAGTCTATTTTCTTGAACTTTATAATAATTCAGAGACAAATCAGTCTTCTAATTTTGTCACAGATGCTTTGAAATCTGATGCAACTGTCATGTTTTCCTGAAAATTATTGGCTGAGAAAATGTAGGAAAACCCTGAAAATTGTATTCATAGGAGCCCCTAACATTTTTGCATATAAATGTGAGTTTTTTTCCCCCAAGTCCCTAAAAACATACACAAAGCAGCATGATGACTACAGTCTACAGGACAGGTGTAGAAAATAAGTAGTATAGTACCACAGGTGGTTAAGACATTGAAGACAGCACCTTTGCTTTTAGTATTTCATAGAATCATAGAATCATGGAATGGTTTGGGTTGGAAGGGACCTTTAGAGTTTGTTTATTCCACGCCCTCTGCAATGAGCAGGGACACTGTCAGCTGGATCGGGTTGCTGAAAGCCCCATCCAACCTGACCTTGAATGTTTCCAGGGATGGGGCATCTACCACCTCTCTGGGCAACTTGTTCCAGTGTTTCACCACCCTCATAAAAAATGTCTTCCTTTTATCTACCGTGAGTCTACCCTCCTTCAGTTTAAAACCATTACCCCATGTCCTATTGCTACAGGCCCCATCTTTCTTTTAAGCTCCCTTGAAGCATGGAAAGGCTGCAATAAGGTCCCCCCAGAGCCTTCTCTTCTCCAGGTTGAACAACCCCAACTCTCTCAGCCTTTCTTCATAGGAGAGTTGTTCCACCCTTCTGTCATTTTGTGGCTCTCCTGTGGCCCTGCTCCAACAGGTCCATGACTTTCTTGCACTGGGGGCCCCAGAGCTGGATGCAGTACTCCCAGTGGGTTCTTACCAGAGAGGAGTGGAGGGGGACAATCAGCTCCCTTGACTCACCATGCTTCTTTTGATGCAGCCCAGGATACAGTTGGCTTTCAGGGCTGTGAGCACACATTGTAGGCTCATGTCTAGCTTTTCATCCACCAGTACCCCAAAGTCTTTTCCTGTAGGGCTGTTCTCGATCCCTTCATTCCCCAGCCTGCATCCATACTGGGGGTTGCCCTGACCCAGGTGCAGGACCTTGTACTTGGCCTTGTTGAATCTCATGAGGTTCATATGGGCCCAGTTCTTGAGCTTGTCCAGGTCCCTCTGGATGGTATCCCATCCCTCAGGCATGTCAGCTGCACCACTTAGCTTGGTATCATTGCAAATTTGATGAAGGTGCACTCGATCGTACTGTCTATGTCATCAACGAAGATATTAAATGGTACTGATCCCAGTATGGACCCCTGAGGGACACTATTCATTACCAATCTCCATCTGGACATTGAGCTGTTGACCACTACCCTCTGGATGTGACCATCCTGCCAATTCCTTATCCACTGAACAGTCCATCCATCAAATCAATATCTCTCCAATTTAGATAGAAGGATGTTGTGGGGGACCATGTTAAAAGCTTTACAGGATTCCAGATAGAGGAGATCCTTGGCTCTTCCCTTGTCCACTGGTGTAGTCACTCCATCATAGACAGAGAAGGTTGGTCAGGCAAAACTTGCCTTTGGTGAAGCCACACTGGCTGTCCCTTAACATGGCTTCTAGGAAGATTTGTTCCATGATCTTCCCAGGCAAGGGGTGAGGCTGACAGGTCAGTAATTCCCAGGGTCCTCCTTTTTACCCTTTTTAAAAATGGGTACAATGTTTCCCTTTTTCCAGTCTCTGAGGACTTCACTTAACTGCCATGACTTTTCAAATATAATGGAGAGTGGCTTGGCAACTACATCAGCCAGTTCCCTCAGGACTCTGGGATGCATCTCGTCAGGTCCCATAGACTTATATATGTTCAGGTTCCTCAGGTGGTCTTGAACCTGATCTTCTCTTACAGTGGGAGGGACTTTACTCCCCGAGTCCCTGTCTCGAAGTCCATCCACTTGAGAGGTGTGGAAAGAGAGGTTACCAGTGAAGACTGAGGCAAAACAGTTGTTGAGTACCTCAGCTTTCTCCTCGTCTGTTGTTTACCAGTTTGCCAGTCATGTACATCAGGAGGAGTATTCTTTCTTTGACCTTCCTTTTCTGGCTGACATACCTATAGAAGCCCTTATGCTTTGCATCCCCTGCCAAGTTCAGCTCCAGCTGCGCCTTGGCCTTCCTGACCCCATCCCTACACAACCTGGCAACATCCCTGTACTCTTCCCAGGATACCTCTCCCTGCTTCCACTGTCTGCATTTCCTTCTTGCCTTTTAGTTTGACTAGCAGGTCTCGACTCAGCCATTCCAGTCTCTTGCCTGATTTCTCACACCTTGGGATCGAGAGCTCTTGCCCTCTATGGAAAGAGACCTTAAAGATCTGTCAGCTCTGTTCTGCTCCTTTGTTCCTGAGGGCAGTTTCCCAGGGGGTCCCATTGCCTAACTCCTTGAACACTGGAAGTTTGCTTTCCTAAATTTCAGGGTCCTGACTTCACTCTTTGCCTGCCCCATATCCCTCAGGACTGTGAGCTACACCAGTGCATGATCACTGTAGCCCAGGCTGCCTCCAATCTTGATGTCACTGATCAGCTCACTTGCATTGGTGACCAACAGGTCCAGGAACACATCCTTTCTGGTAGGACTTTCTATTACCTGGCTTAAGAAGTTACCCTCAATGCGCTCCTGGATTGCCTGCAGCTCACCATGCTACTTTTCCAGCAGATGTTGTGGTAGTTCAGGTCCCCCAGCAGGATAACAGCCTGTGAGTGTGATGCCTCCTGTAGCTGGAGTAAGAAGTCTCTGCTTGATCAGGCGGCATGTAGTAAACACCACAGGGTCACTTTGTTGCCCTGGTCTCTAATTCTTACCCATAAGCTTTCAACCTGCTTGTGGCTATTCTTCAGAGACAGCTCTTCACAATTCACCCAGTTCTTGACATGGAGGGCAATCCTTCCGCTCCTCTTTCCTTGCCTGTCCCTTCTGAACAGCTTGTAGCCATTCAATAGCCGCACTCAGGTCACAGGATTCATCCCATGAAGTTTCAGGAGTGGCAATTAGGTGGAACACACCTTAATTCCTTTGAGATATTTCATGGTGTTCCCTGTTGTCTCCTACTTTAGAAGCTCCTGGCTCACCTCTGTAAGACTTCAGGTGTGCCCCAGTGTACCCAGCAGGTCTCAGAGCAACAGCCTGAGGGCCCTCTCTAGCACGCCGTCCATCCAACCCTGGCATGTCATCCCATTGCTTGTCACAGGTGAGCCTGATATTATTTCCCTCTCCCTTCAAGTCTAGTTTAAAGCTCTGTCAATCAGCCCTGCTAGCTCATGAGCAATGACTCTCTTCTCCCTTTGAGAAAGGTGAATCCCATCCAATGCCAGCAGGCCTAGTGCCATGTAGACCATCCCATTATAAAAATACCAAAATTCTGGCAGTGACACCAGCCATGGAGCCATGTATTAATAGACTGGGTCCGTTTCTTCCAATATGGCTGCCCACAACTGGAAAGGTAGAGGAAAAAATTACCTGTGCTCTGGATTCCCTTACCAACTGTCCCAAGGCCATGAAGTTTCTTTTATTGCCCTTGGACTATGTGTTGTGGCTTCTTCACAACCCACATTGAAGAGCAATTATGGGTAAGAGGCCAAGGGCTGGAACAAACTAGGAAGTTTCCTAGTGATGTCCTTAACCTGGGCTCCAGGGAGGCAGCAGACTTCCCTAAGAGGAGGGTCTGTCTGGCATATTGAACCCTCTGGTCCCCTCAGAAGGGATTCACCTACAACTATAACTTGTCTTCTCTTCCTAATGGTGGTGGTCGTGATATGGGGGATGGGCCTTTCTGACCTTGGCAACACCTCTGGTGTAGATGGACCATCATCCACACCATCCATTGACTGATATTCTACATCCAGAGCCTCATACCTGTTGTACAGAGGTACCTAGGTAGGCAAGGAGGGGGTTTGCCTGCTGCCTCAAATGTAAACTTGCCTCCATTCACTCCTTTCCTTTAAGATACTGTGTTCTGCCTGGAGCAGGTGGGGAGCGGGGGGGATAATTTCACCCTGACTTCATTTATTCCATGGTAAAGGTATCTAATAATTCTTTCTCACCTACTTTGTCAGTGATGGAAAATCAAACACATGGCACACTCCAGGGTGAAAGCATTACTTATAAAATTTTGAGCGTCTCCCCTCTGATCCTCTGAATTATATAATCTTCTTAAAGTATGGAAATGTCTAGGCTGGCAGGGACCTCTGGAGATCACCAAGTTCCACCTTCTGTTGAAAGTAAAGCTGTAGATGAGGTAATCTTGGCAATGTTGAGATGAGTCTTAATTATTTCTAGTGAAGTAGATTTCATCACTTCTCAGGGCAATCTATTGCAGTACTTTACTGCTGTCATGGTGAACAGTATTTTTCTTATATTCAGACAGAATTTCACCTGAAGCAGCTCTTGCCTGCTGCCTCTTGCCTTGTCAGGATGATTGCTTGTGAAGGGAGCATGTCCATCTTTCTCTCTTAACTACTTTTTAGGTAATGAAAGACTGTGATTAGATTCCCCTCGAGCCCTGCCTGGGTTGAACAAACCTTCTTCTTTAAACCTTTCTTCATATGTCATGTTCTCCAGCCCCCTAATCATCTTGGTGGCTTTCTGTTGCTGGACCCTCCAATTTTTCAATATCTTTCTTGACCTAGGGGACCAACACTGGACACAGTACTCCAGGTGTAGCCTCAGAAACACCAAGTAGAGTTGGGTAACCAAATTCTTTGTGGGCTGGCTGTACTCTTTTTGATGTGATCCAGCACACAGCTGGCCTCAGATTCTGCCAGGGCTGACTGCTGGTTCATGTTCAGCTTGCTGCCCTCCAGGACTCTGAGGACCTTTATAGCAGAGCTACCACCCAATCCAACAGTTCCAGCTTGTACTGCAGCTTGGGATTTCGACCCCAGGTGAAGGACTTCATCTTTTTCTTTGGTAAGCCTCATGTAATGCTTGGTGGCCCAGTCTTCAAACCTCTCAATGTCAATGTTAATGGCTCTGTGTAGAACGGTCCTTCCTTCCACCCCTTCTCCTCTTTTGTTATTATACACAGATTTGGAAATGGTGCCTTCAGACCTGCTGTCTGAGTAATTAATAAAGATATTTAAGGGTATTTGACCAAGTATTGACCCTGAGGAGATCTGCTTGCCACCAGATGCCAGTTTGATTTTGAGTCATTGAGCACTATGTTTTGAACTCAGCAGTTCAGCCAGCTTTCTACCCATCTGGTGCTCCACTTCTCCAATTAATAACTTATCACCTTGTCAACAAGTATGTTCTGGGATGCTTTGTCAAAAACTTTGTTAAAGTCAAGGTAAGTGAAGTCATGGCTCTCCCCTCACCCACCTAGCAACTTGCTTCAATGTAGAAGACCATCAGCCTAAATAAACATGACTTGCCCTTAGTAAATCCATGTTGGCTTTTCCCAGTCACCTTCTGGAGGCTGGAAACAGCTTCCATGAGGATGTTTCATGAGTCCCTTTTTAAGGGACTGACGTAAGACTGACTTGTCTGTAGTTTCAGAGATCACTCTTTTGACTTTTGCAGATGGATACAGTATTTGCCTGTTTCTGGTCATCCACTACTTTCCCTGATCTCCATGATACAAAGCTGATAGAAAGAGAGACTTTGCAAAGATGTAAGCTCACATGTTGTGAGATAGTGACATATTGTAATACTTTTCTGCATTGGTCATTAGTGGAAATGTAGGTCCATTGTCAGGATTTTTTTTTTTTTAAATTAAAACTTAGTACCCAGTAATTGAGTCAACAGGATACGTTGTCTATTTTTTAATGAAAATTGATAGGAAGTCAAATTTTGTCTGAGTGACTAGATTCACCATCGTATGTGTTTTATTATTCTGGGATATTCAGTGGAAAAATACATGGCAGCAGTTGGCTGCAGCAATGCAATTAGTAGGAAACAAAGCAGACCTAGTCTCTGTATTCACCATATATAATCACTGGTGTAGCTCACCATCACATCGTGTTCTCAAAAGTTAAAGATATAGCACAGTATGAGATACCTAATTATGAAGCTGGATTGCTATAATTTTTTCAGGTACCCAAATCCTGCCCTACGGGTCTGTGACCAAGACTTTCCAGAAAAAATGTAATCACTACCTGTTTTATGATCAGTGTAATGTCTAATCTAATACTCTCCTACTGAAGTAGATATAGTGGCTCACTACATCTGGAAAGAAATGTGCATATAAAATCTGCTGTACTAGGTTGTCCAATTAGTGTGTAATCCTGCTCCATTAGGGGAAAATAATGTAACCAGATGAAAATCGAAACCTTGTTATTCTAACCTTGCTTTGTCAAAGACTTCCTATCCCTCTGATCTGCTGCTGAAGGAGAACAGAAGCAAATGTGACTCTACAAGGCAATGGTGAAAATACCAGTTCTGCTACACTTTTCTCTCTATTCTTCAGCTGTATTTAGTGAAGGAAAGAGACAAAAATGTTTCTTTTCAAGGGAAAAAATACTTTCTTTAGCAGGATATGGTCTTCTGCATAGTTCCAAGTGCAGAGTCAAGCATGTTGCCATGATCATCTGAAGTGCTACTCATGACTACTTTCTGCATCCATCTTGAAAAGAATAAATAATAGAATAAAATGGAGCAGAATAGAAATATCCTTACAAAAGTCTGAGCACAGATTTCTGGAAGTCCAGTAGCAGGAGGCCAAACAAACATCACACTTGACAAAGCAGAAGTATTTGGGTCTGTAGAGTTCCACGTTTCCTCTTAGAAAGGCAGGCAGCAGAAAACTTCTGGAAAACTTACCTTAATATGTTTTCCATTGCCTTATTTTTGTTATAAAAGAAAGGTCTTTAACCCACAATTAATAGTAGCATGTCCATTTATTTGTTCCTGAAATTTAGAGGGAGAAGTAATGCCAAAAAGTAGTTTGTGGTGTTCCTGCAGTGAGACTGAAGTTTTTAAACCTGATGTATTTTTGTTATGGGTTTGTGTGGCGCATTTTTTTTGGTAGCGGTGGAGGCGCCGCAGGGCTGGTTCCTGTGAGAAGCTGCTGAAAGCTCCCCAGGCTCCAAGTCAGACCCGCCTCTGGCCCAGGCCCAGCCCATCAGTGACAGTGGTAGCGCCTGTGGGAGAACAGATTTAAGAAGGGGAACCAGCAGTGAGTGGGGGGATTGGAACGTGAGAGGAACCCCTCTGCAGATACCGAGGTCAGTGAAGAAGAAGGAGGGGGAGCGCCTGAGGAGGCTGATGGCCCTGCAGCCTGTGGTGGGATGGCAGGTCATCCCCCTGCAGCCCAGGGAGGTGATCAGGGGGGTGGAAGCCCCCCAAAGATGGCGGTAACTCCATGGGAAAGCCTGTGCTGGAGCAGTGTGTGACTGAAGATCGGCCTGTGGAAAGGACCCACGCCAGGGAAGTTTGTGAGGAACTGCAGCCCGCAGAAAGGACCCACGTTGGAGAAGTTGGTGAAGGACTGTCTCCCGTGGGAGGGACCCCACGGTGGAGCAGGGGATGAGTGAGGAATCCTCCCCCTGAGGAGGAAGGAGCAGCAGAGACAATGTGTGGCAAGCTGACCCCAACCCTCATCCCCCGATCCCCTGTGCCACCGGGGGGAGGAGGGAGAGAGAACCGGGAGTGGAGCTGAGGTGGGAAGGAGGGAGGAGTGGGGGGAAGGGGTTCTGATGTTTGGGTTTCCTTCCTAATATCCTTGGTTTTGATTTGATTTGTAGTAAATTAAATTTTGTTTCTTCCCCAAGTTGAGCCTGTCTTTTGCCCGTGACCATAAGTGGGGAGTGATCCCTCCCAGTCCTTGTCTCGAACCGACGAGCCTGCCTTTGGATTTTCTCCTCATCCCACCATGGCCGGAGGGGAGGAGTGAGCAAATGGCTGTGTGGTGCTTTGTTACTGGCTGGGCTGAAACCGCGACAATTTTTGAAAGAGACTAGGTGAAGTGGATGGCAGAGGATAAGATGGAAGACATCCTTTCAAACCTGTGTGTCCTATAAAAGAAGCTGTAACAGTTAAAAAAATTAAATCTACTTTAATGTAGATTATGTAGTTAGGAACATTAGCTATTTTCATGTTCCCTCACTGTTTGATCAGAAAAGGTTTAAATGTTTTTAATATTGCAGATATTTTGTTCTGTGTGCTTTAATCTCTTGTTTGTTAGAAGCTTTTGATATGTTTGAGGTATATTTTAGTGTACCAAAAATCCAGACTATAGTTTTTGTCATCAATATATTTTTGTAAGAATTTGGCCTGAGAAATTTAGTATAAACTTAGTATATATTTGAAAGTTTTATGATATAAACCACAAAAAGTTTATATACTTAAAATGATCTAGGATGACTTCTTTAAAAAAAGACCATGAAGAAATGAGCTACATAGTTCAACTGCGGACTGATAATGCTAAGTCTCATGCATATTTTGATGGAAGATACTGCTGTTACCAGGGAAAATAATGCTCTTAGCTATTGAGATGGTGCAGCTTATCTCTTACATTTAAGATGAAAATCAAGGATGAGAAAGTCACAATATCCCTGTGGAGACTTAATCATCTAAGACCATTGCCAAAATGAGAGATACCATAGAAATGCTGAAGGCCAAGCCTATCTGATTTTTGCAACACTCTTGTCTTTTATATACACACACACTTTTTAAATATATATATATACATAGCCAAATTCACAAGCTATGTATGTAAGGTTCTTTACCCTCTTTTAGCCTGTTCAGCTTTTCCTTCCATCTTCAAGACAGTTTCTAGAACACATGGGAGGGATCCAGGTACAGAAGTGTCCCACCCACGCTAGGCGGGCTGCGGAATCCATTTTCCACCACAGATAAGGGATATGGCTCATCCCTAACTAGCAAGGTACAATACAGGTAAACACTTTAAAAAAGTTAAAGAAATGTGGGAATTGTTAAAGCAATTGTTACAGTTTTCAAATTCTCTGACACTTTATTCTTCAGCTTCCTTTTGTCGTACTTTCCTACTCACTTTGTTGTAAGAAATAGATATCAATGACCTGTACAGAATAAAATTGTCAGAGGCAAGTCAGAATATTTTATATAGTCTTGTATGTAGCTGGAACAATATATTCAGAAAAAGGTATTTGTAGTCGTTGATAGCTGGGTTTACAACTGTTACCTTAATGGCTTCTGTGCTTTCCTCTGCTAAGCTTAGATTGTCTGCATATGTGAAGAAATTGTTTGGGGTTTTTTTTTGCATGCTCATCACGTGAAAGCTTTTATTACAGTGCAGTTGAGAGGATGAAAAAGAGGCTGAGCAGATTTACAGGGACTTGTGTAATACTAGATTGTTTTTTATACTTTTACAGCTATCCTACATAGCTCAATGGATGTAATTTTTTGTCTTTATTAATTTCTTTTTTCTCCCTTTAATGATGATGTTCGGTGTTCTTGCATACAGTTTTATAGTTTTTAAGATAAAGTCCAAAGTTACTTTCAGACTTGCTTGAACCAAATGATGGTTTGGAGTGCTTTATTTTTTCTTTACCTTTTTATCAACTACCATTTCTAAAATAGAATTGATGATTAATAATGGATATTAATAGAACCAGTGAATATATTTAAAGGTAGTACCAAATTTGACTAGGAGGAAGAAAGAGTTTAGTCTAAAAATAGAATTCTTGTATGTAGTTGTAAAAATATCTGAAAGAATAGTCTTCAAAGAATAAAGCTGATGTGCACTTCCTAGTTCACAATATCTTTTATGTTAGTTCATTTAAAAATCTCCTTTTGCACATGTTTTCAGCAAAACTGAAGAAAATGTCAGTCTGGAAATTTTATCTCATTCACAAATGTTATCTGAATAATTTCAGTTTGTAAAATGCACAACAGGTTCCTTGAGATCTTGTCTATATCACACTTGACAAACAATTTCTTGTGTAAAAAAGAAGACTGCTTATAGGAGATGAAAAAATATATATGAAGTTGGAGAAAGGAGAGGAGACTCCCTGATGAACCCATAAAACCAAAATAAAAGTAAAAGGCCACAGCAAGCAAATGTTGACAATATTCAGACTTTCTAAACTGAAGTAGGGGTGTGTGTTATGGTACTTTCCATGTGAGTCTTCAGCACAGGATTCTCTCTTCTACATAGGCCCTTAGAACTTATGGAAAAACCTACTAACATGTTCGGACCTTGAAGAGGTAGGAGAGTTACAAGAGTGACAAATAGTGAGAAAGTGGAGAGAAAAAAAATTGTTTTACATTAGTTATAACATGCTGGCACTCTTTAAGAATTGTCAGAGCTGAAGTAACAATTGTGCTTTTTAATTGAGATTAAGGGTGCCTAGAGGTTTACAGATGAGCTGATGCAGCTTCAGATATGCAAACAACAAAATATCTTTAACATGTATTGCATTTCTCACGGAATCGTTCATGTAAAGAAAAAGATTCCTTTTCTTATTGACTTAGATTAGGGCATAGGGTTTATTTGCAGAACAAGCTGTATGTGGGAGTAATGTCCTTTTCTCACTGTTGAGAGCCATGTAGCATAGGACAGGATTACTTTTGACTGTGTCAGGATAGGTGCACTGAGAAAAAGTAGCTTAATGCATCACATTTAAACCTCTAGGGCTTGATCCTTTTTTGCAATTGAGTTGGCCTCTTGTACTCTTATACAAGAAAAGATATCACAAAACTGACACAGGGCCACCTCCAGGTCAGGCATCAGTGAAAGATGCTTCCTGACAACCTATAAGGAGTGTTTGGAATGGGTGGTTACAATATATCCGTGGAAGATTGCAGTGGTGAGTCAGAGCTCTGTTGTCCCTGTCAAAACTGTGTTCCAGATGTATGCAAGGAAAGCATGGATTAGGTCTCAATTGCAGCACAGTTGCACTTATAACTTTTGTATCAATACAGAATTTCTATGCTGTATATTTGCACCTGCATTTGTTGCTGATTTTCTACTCCACAACGCTGTATGCATAAAGTGTGCAGTGCCCCTCTGTTGTATTGGCTTTGGTCAGCATAAACCTTTGGACACACAAGCTGTATCCTGTGTTCCTAGATTCAGCAATAAGAGGAAGGATTCTTTCTCTTCTTTGCTGTAGACTGACTGCATCCACCTGATATTTATGTCTACGTTCTCTTCTATTCTTCACAGAGACAGAAAGATTTATTTGAGGCCGTAATCTCTAAAGATAAGCAGAGATATTTTAATATTAATTTTATGTTCAAGCTTCTGATTTGGGAGCAAGTATTGACGATGGGACATGCAATAGGATCAACATAAAACTTCCTGAATATCCTGAATGCAGTAAATAAAAAGAACAGTCTTACTTTATGGGACTTTATTGGTGGCAGCTTTCTGGTGCATAAGTCATTGAGCTGAAGTTTCAGGCCTAAATTTACAGGCACACTGTGAGATATGCAGAGGATGCTGCTTCTGCGCACACCAAGAGTGGTTAAAGACAGAAAATGTTTCATGAGATAAAACATTTTTGAATTTCGCTTTTGAAAACCAACTGAAATACTAAAATGGGTTTAATGAAAGTGACAGATGATGATATGAGTCTCCCTTGCTGGAGAAGTATTTTGATCTCATTGTATTTACACTCCAGCACTTCTAGAGCTTTCTAGCATGATACATGTTGAAAACGGAATCTAGACTATATACTTTCTCTTAGGTTTTTTTTTTTTAATTTTTCTTGGGGTTTTGCTTAAGCCATTTCTATCAAATAATGAAAAAATATACAATATGTTCTAGGGAAATAATTTTTTGTATTTCCTTTTCAGAAGAAGTTTGATTAAAGAGTAATGTCATCCCACCTAAATAGCACCCAGGTTTATACCGTACACAATGAGAAAAAGCTAAAATACTTTATAAATGTCATCATATAAATGCCATCATTTTACTTGCTGCCTTGTAAAAGTTTTAAAATGACTGCAGATGGTTTTTGTGATTCCTGACCAGTGAATCTAACATTTGGGAAGGACTGGTGACCACAAACTGCAGGCTTTGGCTCATACAGACCTGGAAGATGCAAAACATGACAATGGATAAAGGCAAATTTTCTAGTTTCTACTTTTTATTTAAAATAATCAGGCGAATACTTCTGGACACTCCTACCCTTGTGGATACTCTTCCTACCCCGTGGGCTCATTCTGTTGTGGTTATTGAAGGTATTAAGGTTATTCATGGTAGTGCAATCAAAGTCCAGAGAGTAAATGCAAATATGTGGCAAAATTTATTTATTTATTAAAATAATCTCATTATAAATTACAGTTTTCTCAATACTGACAAATGTTATTNTGACAAATGTTATTTCACCTACTGAAAACACCACAAGAAAACTTTATCATAAGTTACTGTTCTGGGTTTTCATGCTCGTTGAGATTCTGAGGTTGCTGAACAATAATGAATTGGTAAAAAAAAAAGGAAAAGACAATACGAAGAGAATAGAAATAATAATTTCTCAAACCAGTACTCTTCTGGAACAGGTATGATTTTAGTTTGACTCTGCACTTCATAATAGCACATGCATCTAAGTATCAAACTGCAAGCTAGCCCTTCTGAAGCACTGCCAAGTCATTAGATCACCTGTGCTTTGCTTCAGGACTCTGCTCATGCAAAGAAGACACATGCATGGGGAAAGTCAAAGCACCAGAAAGCTTGACTTCATTATAAAAAGTGACAAACATCAATGACATTGTTTGTTCATTAAAAAAAAAAAAAAAGCTATTCCAGGGTGCA
>VYZV01012860.1:24508-36863 GCA_013401275.1 Pandion haliaetus | reverse complement strand
CCTTTGTCTACATTTTTACACCTACTTCTCCTAAATTTTCAAGATTTTCATGTCAGCAACTTCAGGATTCTCAGTGCTATTTTGTTTTGGAAATTAGGGTTAACCTGTCATCTTGTTCTTCTTGCATTTCTTGTAAAAAATTCAGTTTAGATAAGTGGAAGAAAAAAAATTAAGCATCACTTAAAGGGGTGTGGAGTGCACGGCCATGGAGGCAGATGGGGGAGTGAGAAGTACTAGTAGAAGGAAGTGGCTGGGGAGGAAGAAAATTAGGTGAGGTCATAGAATACAGCCAGGAAACGTAATGTAGAAGTAGCACGCTGTAATCACTTCCACCCAGTGGCTTCATGACTGTTTTCTGCCTCAAGATAAATGCTGTGAGGGCATATACTTTCCAATTTGTGAAGCAATGGCTAAGAGATATTTTTTTTCTACAATACTTAAAAGCTGATGAGAACTAGCTTTGGCTGATAATGGTGTTGGTAAGAAAATTAAACCAGAATGGAATAACCCCAAATCCCAACACTAATATAAAAAAATGAGATGTCTTACACTTCCCAGCAAGTCTGAGAACAATCCCTTCTTTAGATATTGAAACAATGAATTATTGGTAGGTATTTCCACGAGCACCAAACAAGTTGTTTCACTTGATTTTCAATGTCTACATTATTGCAGTAAAGGTACCCCAGCAAGGTGGGCTATTTGAGCAGGAGATTACTTCAGGCAGAAGATTATCTCAGATATAGTACCTCAAGGCTTACACTCGGAATCTAAAGAAAGTGGTATGTGCCATATTACATACAGTGTAGAAAGGTGTTTTAACCACAGTTTTGTTCTGTTTGTCTGTTATTGTCCCAGCAATTCTCTGCTCAGTTTTACATGCTCCATTACACTCAAATAATGTCTCTCTACCATATCTACCAATGAAGTCTATGCTTTTAATCTCTCCTTGCAGCTTATATATTAACCATAAACATCCTGCCCAAATGACAGAACCCCTTGGATTAAAGAAGCCAAATGCAGTCATTGCATACGGAAGACCAAAAGCTATGGAAAAAAGGTACTTTGACTCACAGTTTCATCAGCACCCTGAGGGTTTTGCGACCTTTACGTGTTACAAAGTAAGGTGCTCAAATTATGTTAGACGCTTTTCAAAATTAGTAGAACTCATAGGTATCCACAGCTGTTTTTAATGATTCCCTCATCATTATTAATCTCTGTAATTTAAGATAACATCCTTAGAAGTCTGTTTGCTTTGTAGTACACTGTGTAGTACACTTTTTAGTACACTTTGTATTGGGACACAAGTATGCTAAAGCAAAGACGATACTCAATTTTGGCACATTCATTGCAAGCTACTGATGTGTTATCAGGGCTGACTTTGCTCTACATCAGATACAGTTGTATTGCCCTGATAAGGAAGTACTGCTTATTGTTCTGATTTGTCCACCTACCTTTATAAGCCATTAGCAACATGATTGTCACAGAAAGGCATCCTCCAGCGGGGCTGGTGCAGACATCATTGGAATTTGATTATTTTGATGTCCACTATGCCAGTATTTATAATTGATTCTATGCTGAGAAAAATCCAACAAACTTTACAAGGAAATATTGTTACTAAGAATACCTCTCTGGAACACGGTTATCTTAAATGCCACAGGCAAAAAATGTAGCCACAGAAATTTTTGGTTGCTTGCAATCATTTGGAATGAAGTCCTAGTTCTAAGTGAAAATCTATGCCATAACACTGTGTTCTCACTGGCACTTGGATTTAATCTTTAAGACTTAAGTACTTAAGTTATATTTGAAACTGGAACTTGGACATCGAAGTGATGCAGGTGCTGTTAAAATGGTCAGCCTTCAGGGAACAGAAAAAATACAGTTTAAAACACTTCATAAATGAGGTTCTTCCTTCAGAAATAATAATAAAAAAAATAAATCAAAGACTACAAGCTATGTGTGAAAATGGACAGTTGCCTGCTGCTAGCAAAGAATAGCAAATGGCTTATTTTTTGCATCACCTATTACTTAAAAATCTGAACCTCCGTTTGAGAAAATATTAACATCAAATTCTCACTGGTATTTGTTTCTAAGGCAGTTGTTGGAATCATAGAATCGTAGAATCATTTAGGCTGGAAAAGACCCTTAAGATCATTGAGTTCAATGCTTAATAGTAATCCTAACACTGCCAAGTCCGCCAGTAAACCACGTCACTAAGCAGCAAAATCTACGAGATGCAGTCATAGACATTGCTTGTTAATATTGAGCGTTTTTCCTCTCATTTGTGTCTATCAGTGTCACTAAACAATCATTACACTTTAGAAAGCTATGTTTTTTTCTCTTTTTAAAACACTGAATTGTATTTTCCAACAGCTATATTCTGTAGCTGCCAAATATGGAATACTTCCACTGTTAATGGAGCACATAAAAAAAAGTAATTTCAATGTAAAAAATATGTGATTGGAAAAAAAAATATTTTGGGAAAGTTATAGTTTCAGCACTCCAGAGGAACCACCTGTATTTTGAATATAATCACTGCTATCCACTATGCTGCCAAGCACTATTCATGCAATCAGACAATGACAGCAATGGAAACTTAAAGAAACCTATTGTCTCTTAACATCATGGTTTCTTTGCTTGTAGATCAGGAAGGCTGTCACTACAAGATCACGGTATGAAAACTTGATAAAAACTTATTTAATGAACAATTTACCACATGAACTCATGTATCATCTTGTTTTTATACTCTTTTGATGACAATAAAGTATCAACATTTTTTCTAGAAATGTTTCTTAAATGAAACACATTTAAGAATCAATCCATGTTGTCTATATTAAATGGCTTTGAGAGGTAATTAGCTTTTCATAAATATTTTTCTATGTTCTGTGCTGCTTGAAGCATAAAATCCTTAGTACATTTTTCTTATCCACTGAAAGGCTCAAAACACTAAGTCATTAAAAAGTTATTGTATTACTAATTAACTAATATTAATACTATGAACAAAAGTAAATTCCAGACTATATATCTACAAGGCAAATAGTTATATTAAAATACAAGGATAAGCGGCATAAAACTGCTGAGCTGTCACATAAGAGTAATCTTTATTTACTGGGACCTTGCAGTAGGCAAATCTCCCCCACAGGGTTTCCTCAGGGCAAAATTTTACCTTTTTTGTTCATGCTGAGAACAGTTTATATGGGAAGGACGACTTTGTAATTTCAGTGGGACTTTTTACCATGTACGAAAGTGGAGGCAGTGGTTATCAAGATGGATGCATTATACAGCTTTGGTGAAAAGCTGAGGCAATGTTGTCTCTGTTTCTTGAGCTATGAGCTACAAGGGGTTGTAATGTAGCAGGGGTTGCCTAATGCATTTGCCCCTGACTTTACACTCCAATGGCTGCACAAGGCATAAAATAAATTCATTACTGAGACTGTAAATTTATTTTAAAAATTTTCTTCAGGGTTATGACTTCACCGGCAAAAAAAGATGGTTTTGAAACACAGTGAAATTGCATTAGAAATCCAATATGGAGATTTTTCTCTATGATGAAGGCAGGTAACTCAGAACAGATTATGCTTTTTAACTACTTACGTGGAGGAAAAATGTCTTTATGCTTTTTTTTGACTAAGATTTTACACGGAAGGAAGCTAGTTGGATATAAAAATCTATTGTGATTGGCAGAAAGAACACACTACTAGACAGACACTACAAAGAAAACGCCATTGGTCACTGAATGGGAAACAAGGTGTGAAAACTGGCTTCCCAAGATTTTTTTTTCTTTCAGTGAAGAAGGGAAGAAGTTGTCAAGGATAGAGCACTTAAAAAATCTGCAAATATTTTGGATTTCAACAGCCTTCTAATTCTAACCCTCTAATGCCTCAGAAACTGTTTTTCAGGCTACATGGACAGACTTATTCTGAACACTTTCTGTTCCTAAATGGAGCGTTTTAGACTCTGCAAATTCCAGATAAGCCATAAAAAATGAGAATGTCTGTGAAGAACAAATTAGCAGTCATATTAGAGGTAGTTGCAGCTAGGATTAAGGGACTATGCACCATAACATACAAATATTGATAGTGTATGAATGGGAAGAGGATGTCTTAAAAATAAATATGGACAATTGCGTTAGGATGACTGCAAACTTCACCCAAGACACCTCAAGGCTCCCTGTCTGAGAGTGCCCTGTGGAGTGAGCACTGTCAAGAAATGCAAGTGATGCACATCTCCAGTTACATGTGCTATGCAAAGGGCTTCCCCAGAGATTCTCCTGCTATACAAGGTTTCTGATCCATGCACAGGTAGGAGACTGATGCAGGCTCTCTCATACAACTAAGTCAAGTAGGTGGGGTTCCAGAGCAGAAGGCAGATCAGGGTTCATCTCCAAGTAGGCCTGCTGGGAAATATGTTTTTTCTAGGACATGGCATCTCTAAAATCAGGTGACTGGAAGCACTTATTGCATGACCCATTGTGTGTATATCTTTCATGCAACTAGCTTCATATACAGGGTCCAGTCATTCCCCTCCTGAGAGGTGTGCCTTTATCTTCTTCTGTTATGCTTTACCTGCCTAGTCTTTTATTTCTCTTACTTTTCAGTGTTTTCTGCTGTTTTCAACTTTCGAAGGTTGTCATGGTTTAACCCTAGCCGACAACTAAGCACCACACAGCTGCTCACTCACTCCCCACGCAGCAGGATAGGGGAGAGAATCAGAAGAGTAAAAATGAGAAAACTCATGGGTGGAGATAAAGACAGTTCAATAGGTAAAGCAAAAGCCGTGCATCCAAGCAAAGCGAAACAAGGAATCCATTCACCACTTCCCATCGGCAGGCAGGTGTTCAGCCATCTCCAGGAAAGCAGGCCTCCATCACGCGTAATGGTCACTTGGGAAGAAAAATGCCATCACTCTGAACATCCCCCCCCTTCCTTCTTCTTCCCCTAGCTTTGTATGCTGAGCATGAGGACATATGGTCTGGAATATCCCTTTGGTCAGCTGGGGTCAGCTGTCCCAGCTGTGTCCCCTCCCAACTTCTTGTGCACCCCCAGCCTGATCACTGGTGGGGTGGGGTGAGGAGCAGAAAAGGCCTTGGCTCTGTGTAAGCACTGCTCAGCACTAACCAAAACATCTCAGCATTATTGACACGGTTTTCAGCACAAATCCAAAACATAGCCCCATACCAGCTACTATGAAGAAAATTAACTCTATCCCAGCCAAACCCAGCACAATGCATTAAGTAATAATGCCTTTTAGACTGTTGTCTTACTTTATAGAAAAGTATAGAGCAATTTCAAGTGAAAATCCATAGCTCCCAGAGAATCATTAGCAACTATTAAGCCTTTTCACAGGGAGCAGTAAGGTCAGAGCACATGAGTTAGTGATCCTATATGTGACCTGGGCTGAGCAAACTAAATATTTTTCCTAATATTATTACAGCATTTGAAGCCCACCTTGAAGTCCAGCTTTGTGAAAAATTATACTGCCTCTCATGCCTCTCACTGCAACAGCCCTGAAAACTCTGTATAGCTTAAATCCCTTTCTAACCACTCAAGGAACAATAATATAGACAAATCAAGTGTTGACATAGAAGACTGTCACAGCAATATTGTTTTGCTAGTAGCTTGACTTTTCATAAGCAAATAAGAAGTAAGGCAACCAATTTGTTAACTACCATTTGACTTGCTGATCAGATTTAAGATGTATATACACAAAAACCCCATCTATGTTCACACATACACAAATCACTATTTACATTTTTAGTTAGTAGATTTTTTCTTTCTCAAGCAGATGTTTTCCATTTTCAAATAGTCACTGATAAAAAAATCACATTCGAGTTCTGTGCAATAGCTTAGAATAGCAATACTGATACAAAAAGCCGAAGCTTAACTTTTACGCAGTGGCTCATCTCAGTATTGCTTCCTGCCTTTGGAATACTTAATGATTAGTTTGAAAACATTGCAGAGCAAAAAATTTTGCTTCATAATATAATCAACATTATGTTTACATTTACTGTACTGTTGGAGGGAAGAAGAGAAAATTAACATCTTGGAGAAAACAAACACATCCTGCCTTTACCCTTGACTTCCAACATGTTTAAAACGTTCCAGTGTAATTCTGAGATTGTCTACAGAGCCCCCAGGCCAGGTGCTAAGGAAGTGGATCCCACAGATTTTCCCCAAATTGCATCTACAGAGAGGACTCAAAGCATCTTGGTTCCAAGGAAGCAAGCCATAGTGCTGGCTATTGGGTTTCTGCAGAAAATACCTACTCAACTCATTGAAAGTTCATTACCTGGGGAAAAAAATGATTCCTATAGTTACTTTTATAAATACAGGTCTTGTAAAATGCATTGTAGTTAACATGCTTGAAATGAACATTGAGACACGCTCAGCATTCAATTCCTGCTTTTAAAATTTACATTTCTTAAATTAAGATTGTGAGAGTAGAAGCACACAAACACAGATCTTTCTTTTAAGAACCTAGTAGCAGTGCTAGTGATTGGCAGAAAGATCAGATGTTAACTGTACAAAGGTAGTGATTTCACTTGTTGTTTATCATGTCCATATGCATGGATTGTATGTCTGAGCAATGAGAAGAATGAGAAGACATTTAACATTAATAGATGATATTGGCATTTTGTGCAGTCTCTTTAGTGTGTCTCAAAGAACTGTTTCTTAAGGATCAGTGATTTAATGATCAGTCTGATTTTTTGGTTTGCTGTCAGGATTCAGTTCCAGTTATCTGATGCACAGTCTTGAGCAACACAAAGGACTGTGTATTCAACTGCTATGTTAGAAAAAAATAGTTTTATGTTATTTATCTACAGTAAGAAACTTTTCTCTTTACATTGCAGAACCGGGATTTGATCTGTGGTCTAGCTCTTGATTTTTAATTACACAGTAAAAAATACCAGTTTATTTAGCTCAAAGGCAAGAAGGTTAAGGTTTCTTAATTAGTTTATAATTACTTTGAGAGTAGAAAGTATCTAGTACTATAAAGCTTTTTTGTAGTAGTCAAAAGTATTTACAGGTTTAATGACTGAAAGTTAAATTCCTTAAAGCTGAACTAAAAAGAAAATTAAAATTATTAACAGGATACAATTGACAAGGGTGCTTTAAAAGGTGTATCATTTGAACTCAATCAACAGTCTATCGCTTCCTAAAATAGAAGCTTGAACTTAAAAAGAACTGTTGAGCAAGCTGGAGAAGTCACTGGGTAAAATTTGTTGGTCTGTATTTTTCAGATCAGACTAAGTAATTAAAAATATCCTTTATGTCTTTAAAAGTTATTGAATACTCGAATCTTTCAATTTAAGCAAAGACAAAAATCATAAGAGACAACAAGACAAAGTTACGAGAAGAAAGCCAAAATAATACACTATGAATAGGTAGGAAATTTATATCTTGATAGTTATTATTCTTTAAGATAATGCAGAGGTGTAAATATGAAAATAATAATGGAGAATGCATTCAAATGACTTAGAAGAAAGACTATACTAAAGAAAGTAGAAGGAAACATAGGACCCCAGGTAGGAAGATACTTGGTTGTGTCTGGCAGAAATAAGCGGCTTAGATTTGGAATGAACTAGTAGGGCAGTAACAGGATGATCTGTAGAAAGCCACAGTTAGAAACGATGGTACAGTCAGAGCTTGTCTTAACTGACAAGTCAATGGCTATACAATATAAGACATATGGCTATCTTCATAAGATACAGGTAAGGTCAACTGCAAGCAGGAATTCTGTTCCTGACCTCACTTAATCACTGACATCTGTGCTTCCAACAGCTTGTCTTGCTCTGGTGATTTAACAGCAGGATAATTTTGCCTTTTGAAGCTTATCAACCCTGACCTTCTAAGAAGTGAAAGAAAGGTTTTCCTGCCTACAGTTTTAGCAGAGATTTAAAAGACAGACTTAGTAATAGTATGTACCTCAGGGACCCATCCAGGGATCTAATTAGTTTTTGTAAAACATGTAGAAACAGGCAAATTTAAAATCCTATCTTTTAATTGACAGGTAGCTTGTAACTACGGATTTTATTCTCGCAATGTGACAGCACATAAAATAGTGTAGCAAGATGCAATTTTTCCTAGTAATCCTAGTTTAAACCAAAAAAGCACCAAAGGGCAGCAAGGGAGATTTCGGTCTCACACAATCTGTTTTTTCGAGAGATGGAATCAAAAGAAACAAGCTTGAATTCTCCTCTAACATGGTGTCTATTTGCAAGTAGTGAATGTATGTCACGCTTCAAATCAACTTATCAACTTAAAAAAGTCAGCACTGTAAGACTGTTTAGATATGAACATAAATCTTTTCTCCAGCTATAGGGTTTTTTTCTTTATTCCCTCCAAATAGAAGAACATTCTAATGAATATTTTTAAAAATCTTATTCCTACCATGACAGAATGTCATGAAAACTTTTGTGCTCTCCTGTGCTCCTTTGTATTTTGATTTAGACGAGGAAGAATTTTTATATTATTATCTGTTGAATGCATATGAAAGTGTAATTTGCAATTTTGTTTTTTCATTAAAACATGTGGCACAGGTTAGGATATATACCTCAAATCCATGCATGGATTTTTATGAAAGAGAAACATGCAACAGATACCTAACAAATATCTTCTAGATTTTTTCTCCTATTGAAAATGCCCACTCTTATAGTATGTTTTTATTTATCTTCCATTGTCTATGGAAATTTTGTTGTGCTTATTCATCTTCCTTAAGTTACAGTGCAACATTATTTATACATTCTGCTGACAACTTTAAAAAAGCCTGAATCTTTATCATTATCACAAGAACATGGCTGATTTGGTAAAAACAAACTCTACTTAACCCATAAAATATGAAGGTACTACTAGTCAGAAATATTCTCTTCAAGCTATTATGCTATTCTAGACCTGCACATAATATCTAGTTTGTGTTAATGGGAGTTACGGAGGAGAAAGCTGTGAACTGATCTGGTCAGGTCACAAACAGTGAATGAATGTCCACAATTACTTGCATCAGCTACTTAAAACACCTGTCTTCCATTTGGGGCATCTCATGGAAAGAAAGCAAGCTCACCAGAGCTTGATAGCCCATGTTGATTGCTCCCCTGCTATGGCCCCTCAGGAATTCAGAAATTGAGAATGTTCCCTTAAACTTCCACTAACCAAACTTCAAACCCAGTTCTTCTCACCAGACTACAGTACCAGTCAAAACAGGTCTGGTGAGAGTGGGACAAATCATTGCATATGCATAAACAGGAGGTTTAAGGGAGACAAACCACTAATTCCCTTCAGTATTTCTCATCAAGTCTTTGACAAGCCAAGGAAGATGTCTTTGTTCACTTCTCTCCTCTGGGAGTGCTGCTAGAGCTTGCTTCCAGAGCTGCTGTAGTCACATACAGAAAGTGCCCCAACATGCTTGTGGACCTGGCTTTGGGCACTGCCCAATACTCCCATCACATTGGCTTACATGGGCCTGCACGGGTAGTGCAGGAGAATCTCATCTCTGCATCCAAGCACATACAAATTGGGTTTTGAATGATAATAAAACTATTCATGTAAATAAAGATACTCATAGATGTGTCTTTTTATAATCCAATGTATCCTGCAGATCACAAACATACCTGCTTTTTGATTAGGAAAATAGTGGTTGTAATTGATTTCAGTAGCTTCACTCTGTTCATTTTTGCTCTCATTAACAGCACATTCCTTCTTTGTTAATGTTTGCTTACTCTGGAGTTACACAGGTAACTGCACCACACATCCTGGCTGATTTCAGTTTGGATCAAAAATACTCAATTTAAATGTGTACACTCTTTGGATATTCCAGTTCATTCCAGACATTAAATTTTAATGAAGTCTACAAAATGCAATGAATATGTATCTCAGGTAACAGCAGAGTGCAGAAACAGAAAGGTGCAGTTGATACTTGTGCTACCAAATTTATTCAAACCAGAACTTGCTTTATAAAACATGAAAATTTCAAGTTATTTGGAAACACTTACAAAGGAAAGCGCTGTAAAACACAAAATACAATGACAATGAGAGGACAGCAGCATTGTTTCTAGAATGTGGGCAATGGCGAGTATGTGAAACCCTGGGGCAGAAGATCCTTGACCTAAATGTTCCACTGACAAGTGTACGAAGAGCACCTAATGAGCTTGGGAATGCAGGTGTTGAGATAGAAAGAATGAGGAGGAACCGACAAAAACCACAAGTATCGGCCAAGTAATCCATGTAACTGATAAAGGGAAACTATGTCTGAGCTATCTGGGCAAAGATAAAAAATACGCTTTGGAATCTAATTCCTTTTTTTAACAAATGTCACTTAGATCATGGGAAATGGGTAACATGTCTATGTAAGTTGTTGTAATCAGGGGATTAAACGATTTCGCTTATCCAGACTGCGGAGTCCGTGCCTTAGTTCCCACACTAGAATGCATAATTTTTTTGAGTGATTTCACAAATCACTGAGATTTTTATTATATAGCTAACAATTGTTGCTAAATTATCATTTCAGTTGAAATTTGAGAAAATATGCATGGAAAACAGTTGTCATGTCACTATTATGTCAACCTCAGTATTTCACTTTCCTGAAGTCTCAGAATACTACTAAGATCCTTGTAAGATTGTCTTTTTTTTTTTTTTCCTGTTATTTGTAGTACATTAAACTTGAGAAAGATGACTGCTTAAGGGAATTAGATGTTAGAAGTTACTGGTGTAAGGAATTAGTACAGAGCTGGATTTTAATATCCTGACTTCATAAATTGCCTTCAGTGGAACTACTCACAATGAAAAACATTCAGTATTAGGAAGGCTATCACAATGAACTCCGAAGTATTCTGCTTGTACAGTATGTTCCATTATATATGGTGTATGAATTGTGATGTTTGTTTCCTACTATGTGCTATAGACAAGAAATTAAAAATATAGGTAATACAGACTGTTCTCTGCAGAGTGGCACTATTTTTAGCTCTGAGCAAACAGAACGTGTTGTGCTACCCTGAAGAAACTACCTTTCCGCATTAAAGGTAAACTCAACTGTTATCGTAAGACAAGCTAGTTAATGTTGTTTTTTTTTGTCCAAGTGCTCACAGTAGAAAAATAACAAAAGTTGAATCATCCTTTTGCTAGTTTGAAAAGATTGTATTTGCTTTTCCAGTTGTATAACATTTTAACAAGTGACCTGACTTTTTAAGAATCATCTAAGGTACTTTGGACACATACTAGAGTATCATAATAGAATATTCATGTAATATATTTTTGAATGAAATTTTGATGGCATTGACTAATTCTCCAGACAACTAGAGTAATTTTTTCTTTGGTGTTCTACTTACAAGGGCAAAAGAATCAATAGTACATACCCCTATATCCTATAATTTTAATAATCTGTAAAAGATTTCAGCTATTGCAGTTTAGTGGATTATTTGTTCTTATGATGTCCTTCAATAGCTGAAGAAATATTCTGACTTTTGAATTAGTGAGATTTTGAAAGCTGACCAATAGCTTTCATGGCTATGCATACAGCAAAATAAGGTGTAGTATTTTGTCAAAATCTTCAAAACCAATGGTAATATCAGATAATTTAAACCAGTACAGTTACAGTAGTAATAGCACAGAAGATAAGCTCTGATTGGTAAATTACAAGACAAGGTAATAAAAAATATAAACTTATTTTTAGAATATATAGAGAAGTGTCATGGCTTAACCCCAGTCGGCAACTAAGCACCACGCAGCCACTCACTCACTTCCCCCCCCACCCAGTTGGATGGGAGAGAACATTGGGAAAAGAAGTAAAACTCATGGGTTGAGATAAGAATGGTTTAACACAAAAGAAAAGAAGAAACTAATAATGATAATGATAACACTAATAAAATGACAATAATAATAAAAAAAGGATTGGAATATACAAAACGAGTGATGCACAATGCAATTGCTCACAACCTGCTGATAGATGGTCAGTTAGACCCTGAGCAGGGATTCCCCCTCCCTACCAACACCTCCCCAGTCTATATACTAGATGTGACATCACATGGTATGGAATACCCCGTTGGCCACTCCGTTGACCACTTTGGGTCAGCTGCCCTGGCTGTGTCCCCTCCCAACTTCTTGTGCCCCTCCAGCCTTCTTGCTGGCTGGGCATCAGAAGCTGAAAAATCCTTGACTTTAGACTAAACACTACTTAGCAGCAACTGAAAACATCAGTGTGTTATCAACATTCTTCTCACACCTAGCTCAAAACCATAGCACTGTACCAGCTACTAGGAAGACAATTAACTCTATCCCAGCTGAAACCAGGACAAGAAGCTGTCGTGGTTTTGGTTTCAGCCCAGCCAGTAACAAAGCACAACAAAGCTGCTCACTCACTCCCCACCCCC
>VYZV01012860.1:2825-14964 GCA_013401275.1 Pandion haliaetus | reverse complement strand
AGATGACACTGCACTCTGCTAAGTTAGAGTACATTTGAACCTTTTCAGGCTGAGATGTGTATATGTATATAGAACATTTTGTGTGGCGTGTTAGATGGTCCTTTAACTCTATTACAAGGAATTAGTTTAGCATATACATCAGGCTTCAGCTTGTTTTAAACCTCAGCAATAGTCTCAAAAAGACTTGGACACTCCCTGGCTATGCTCCTTTTGCTAGCAGCTGGAACAAAAGCATGGTTAAATAAGCTTCAGCTGTAGACTAGGAAAATAAATATACTTGAACACAGTTGTCATTCCATAGTTAGAAATGCAAATTGAGACTCTCTAATTATGGTTACCATATGATGCAGATTTCCATTAATGATAATTTTAGGTGTTTGGTTTTGTTGAATTAATATTAATAAATCATGACTTATTCTTGCAGAGAACATTAAGTATCAAACAGTTGCTTTTGGTATCATTATTGTTCTGCTGTGATGATTTACAATTAAAAAACAAATGTCCCACCTGCCCTCCCACTGCGTCTGGTTCCCAATATCTATACATAACCAGATACAAGAGAGCTAAACTTAGCAATGGCACTTAAATAAAGCTATGCTTTCCAGAATTGTTATGGTGCTGTGTCTTGTGTCACTCCTTGACAGCACAAACTTTACATTGCATGCTGATGTGCATAGTATTTGAGCTGGCATTTTAGTTAAGATGACTAGGGAATTCATACAATCTTTATGAATATATGAAATCAAGGTGAGCAACACCAAGGAGAGAAAATGAGGTATTTTAAAATCATGTCTTTCTAAGTAATAGAAAACTTGCCTTCATGAATAAATTGTAAACTATGTAAATGACTGTAAAAATTTCTCTCAAAATGAAAGGTTTTTAATCTCTAATGAAGTGTCAGGATTTGAACACATATGTACAAGAAACAGGTTTTGACTTGACTGTGGAGTTATTAATTGATACAGGGAAAAAGCTGTGAATCAGAAAGCTCATCATAGAATGGTTACATGAATATCTTCTTCCGTGACAAAAAGTAGAAACACAATCAATCAAGTCAGTCCCTTTTGTCTGACTATTCTTAGGCTTGTTCTGAATTCAGCAAAATTGCTTATTACTTATTAGACGTTTGACTTATTAGACTTATTTCAATATATACTTGCCACATATTGGGTAATAAGCTATCTACGGTTATGAAAGTATGCAATAAGCTTCTTTTATATAACATATTAGTGCTCTAAATCTTGTGTGTGAATAAAGACACTTTGCAAGGTTACTGTGTTTGGAAAAGCACTGCAAATGTTTTGACTTTGAAATTTGTCTATAAAAAATACATAATCTACCTCATCCATTTCCTAGTATATTGAAAACTGTTACACTATGGTATAGTCCAAATCTTTCTCTCATTAAATTTCACCTGAAATGACAGGTCTAATGATTATTAGACCTCATCTATGAAGGAAGTCTAAAATCTAGTATTTCTGTAGAACATAGAATAGATTCAGGTAGCACACTCCTTTCTCTTGCACAAATTCCAAAAGATCCTCAGAGAGTTACAGGTATTTCACTTATGAAGAGAATAAGAAAAATAATTTAATCTGGAGGTCCAGGAGTGGAATGTCAAAGGGAACAGCATAAAACAAGGCTGTGGTATGTGAAAGTAGGTTGTGGTTTAAACATCAGGAAAAAAATATTCTGGTATCTATCATAGCTTGGAAAAAAATGTATTTAACTGTAAATATTGACTTGCCTGGAAGATCCAAATGAAGCAAAAGACCTTTGAGTCCCATTAGAAAAGGCCCGTATTGAAATTTAATTGGAAAATAGCAGTGATTCAGCTTGTACAAGTTTTAGGGAATTAATATTTCAATTAATGCTTCATTTCTAAGGACAAATATTCCATAGAAAAAATCTCAAGCTTTTCTGATGAAATAGGTAAAAAACCCAAGGACTGCAGTCTAGCATGCAAATTCTTTCATAGAACACTGTGAATGAGAATATCTTACTCCTTCCTTAGGAGGAATAACAGCTTCTTTAGAAAGATTAAACAGATGATGGAAGTACTTGAGGATTTCAGGATTCGGAAGTAATTTTTTAGCTTGAGGAAAAATCTGACCTCATTCCTTTCCCATGATATTTTAATCAGTTTTTTTTGGGGGGATTGGGTTTGTAGGGGGGAAAGTTTAGTATATGTAGAGTATAGAATGTTTTTCCAAAGTTAGGCTGCTACTATGGTATCATAATGCCATACTTCAAAATTTCTGATCGGTATAAAAAGATGAGAAGAAGAATTTCAGTCTGGTGTAGTAATATAAAGGTGCTCTTTTGCTAGGAACGTAATTAATACATTGCTTTGTCAGGAATAGTAAAGGCAATTATCTCCAGCAAGTGACAGAAATAAACAAATGAATCTAAACTTTTGCATTTCTTTCATGTAAAGCATGTCGAATTAAATTATGCTGAGGAAAGACTAAAAAACTAAAAAATAAACCAAACCAAAAAAGGTTTAACAGGACAGAAATAAATTGACGAAATGCTTTTAGGAATGCTTTCTACCACAGTCTCTACTGGTCACTGTTGATATCTGTCAGATTTTACTCTGATGGGATCTAAAGGACATTACCTGACCTGAGAGTAGCATTTCAGGTTGCCTAATCATGCTTTAGTTAGTCTAGCTTGAGAGACGCCCTCGAAGGCTATAAGCAATGTCAATGTAATTGTATTTTTCCGTTGTTTGGACTAGACATTGCAGTAACAAACATGTATTTTCCCAAGAATGTTTATTATCTGTACAATAAGAATTTTAAAATGAAGGTATTTTGTTTCTTTCTATATTTTGGGATTGATGGGGTTTTTTTGCTTCAAATCAGTTTACTAAAAGGGAAAAAAATGAGGACTATTGGAAGAGATATTTTTTTTTTTTTTCCATCCAGGCTTGTAATTCTCAATATCAAATATTTTACTACAACGGTTCTGAAATCAATGTTATCTCTAATTAAGCCCAACCTGGAAATTTGTGGTTTTGAGGAGTCACTTTGATTGTAAAATATACATATTCCTTTCCACTGGAGGAAATATATATTCTTAATAGTCAGCATGTATTTTCTCAGTACTCTCAATATTTAGTACTCAGTCACTTTTCTGCAGAAATGAGATTCTGCATAATTTTACATTCAGTGTTTCCTTTATTGAATTTGACCAATTTATCACTGTGTCTTCTCATTGTAGAGCAAAAAGCTTTTAGCTATATACTGGCCATGTGGTGATTATGAGTCTATTTAGTAGCAACCATTAGGAGCAACCATTATACTAATTTAAGAAATAGAAAAGGTTTTAGAATTTTCATTGAACTACTATTTTTGGTCAAACTAATTTTTTTTTAAAAATTATACTCTGCAATAAGTCTACTGCAAGTGATATCTAGAAACCTATTTAAGAAACTTTTGGTCCAGAAGAAAGAAAACCTCTGCTTGAAAATTACATTCTTTGGATAGGTATTTTGTTGCTTTTTATTATTACTGTCAGTATTTTTCCATTTTTTTCATGATGTCTTAGTTGCAAATTGTTGTGGATAGAGTGGCGTACTTCATTCACAAGAAAGAAGCAACAATCTATTTTATTGATATAGGACAGTGAGTTAATAAAGTTCAATGGTAAATGTGACAGGGGTTTAACAAGATTTGATGGCAAGGTGCACTTGATTATTTACTGCATAGAAGACAGGGTCAGACAGAACTGTCAGGGAGACCCTCCCATTGAGGCATGAGGTTTGGAAAGGACCCTCTTGCATTCTAAACTCCTTCTCAGAGAGGTGTTTAGGTGCAGCTGGATCCGGACTTAGTCCCAGACTTGGTCAATGGTTTATGTCTAAAAGATTATATATGCACTATCAATCCTTGATATCACTTAACTAAGATTTCAAAGTTTCAGTATGCTTATTCCAAATTCGCTTACCGAGTATCTGATGCGGTAAGGATTCTCTCAGCCTCAAGAAGTAACCTTGAGAGGATCCCTACTCAAGGGGAGATCCTGGTGTGTAGTCCGCTCCATAGGCTCTGGGCTGTCCACTATTTATGGACTGATGTAATTGACTTATAGTCATATTTACATACTGACTACAGGTGTTAGTTTCTTCCAAATTTGGCTTGAGTAGGACATTGACCAGCACTGTGGTTAGGTAAGCGCACTGTTCAAATTAGCCCTCGGTTATTCTATTGTTATCTGTCTCCCCCGAATCCACTTTGAGACAGATGCAGTCTGTCATCACAACCAGACATAGCCGTTATGATTGCCACTGGCTTGATCAGGACTATGGGAAACACAGGTCGGGTTGGGGGGGGGCGGGGAACACACCGCCACACAAATGCATATAGTAAATATCATGTCACATTCTATCCTATGGTAGATCATGTAAGGACAATGTAAAAGAACTTACAGTTTCTTTTTTGACTACTTAATTTAAAAAATGAAGGGCAGATGTCACATAGAACAGGTTAACATTTTTTCAGAAATATCATGTTGGGTATAAATTTGGAATTAATCTGTATCAAAACATGAATGGTTCCCACAAACAGAAACTCTCAGTCTCGCTTAAGTCCAATTACAAGTGTAAAATGCATTCAATAATGCTTTTTTTTTTTCTTTTACAGGGAATAAAATCAGATAATAATATATAATTAACAATCATAGAATCATTTAGGTTGGAAAAGACCTTTAAGATCATCATGTCCAACCACCAACCATGCCCACTAAACCATGTCATGATGTGCCTTGTCTACATGATTTTTGAATACCTGCAGGGATGGTGACTCCACCACTTCCCTGGGCAGCCTGTTCCAATGCCTGACAACCCTTTCAGTAAAGACATTTTTCCTAATATTCAATCTAAACCTCCCCTGCCACAACTTGAGGCCATTTCCTCTCGTCCTATCACCAGCCACCTGACAGAAGAGACTGACACGCACCCCACTACAGCCTCCTTTCAGGCAGTTGTAGAGGGTGATAAGGTCTCCCCTCAGCCTCCTTTTCTCCAGGCTAAACAACCCCAGTTCCCTCAGTCGCTCCTCATAAGAGTTGTAATAATGGAGCACCCATCTCCTATACTGCATAAAACACTGTAGTTGTATATACATAATGAGGAGGAAAAAGGTAATTTCTGCTTGCACAGGGAGAAAGATGATGTGGAAATATTGGGGGAACTTCTGAGGATGATGGAATTTCAAAATCCAGAGTTGAGCCTAACAGACTGCTGAGGTTGGACCCTTAATGCATACTGCTGTCTCCACACCTCTACATTAATTCTTCTTTTTCCAAACAACATGTATCCAACAGAAACCGTACTTTAAACAAGTTTTCTATTCCACTGTATTTTTGTTGACTTTGGTTTCACATCTTCAGTAGTACATCTGTTACTTTAATTGTACTGTTACTACCAATGGCCTTGCATGAACATACAAACCTTCCAGCTATTTCTCTGGGCTTCATCTGACATTCTAATCTGACAGAGTCCCGATTTACTCAGTGTGTTTTCTTCCTTATTACTTCTCTCAGCAGCATTACTTATGTTGCCTATATACCTATTTGTTCCTTACTACATCCACCTGTTTTAATTTTCTTAAAAGCAGCATGGAAATTACAGAAAAACCTCTTCCTCCCCTTTTCCAGATTCTATCAGTGGTGTCAACCTCTACGCAAAGTATGAACCCGTGTGATAAGTTTCTAATTAATCCTGGTGACATTATCCATAAAGATGAGACACTTTTTCCTAGTCATTTCCCAAATAACTCCTTAAAGCTTTCTCAGAGCATCAACTTTTGATCTTTTTCTTCATGCTAATCTTCATATTCATGCAATGTTTTTTTCTTTTTTTTTTTTTTTCTTTAGGGAAAGAGGGTATCAAATGAAAATAATTCATGGGACATTTTGTCCACCTTGACCTAGTCATCTTTCATCTGACCAAGTAGGAGCCCAGTATTGTTTTGCACAAAGGTAAGGGAAAATCAGTAGATCTTTTTCCAGGTCCCAGTATGTTTTCTAAGAGACTCATGGCTATACCTGCAACTGTTCCTGTGGTCACCCATCACATATTCCCTTTCGTAAGCTTCAAATGTAAATAATTTTTATTAAGTGCCCACTAGCATACTTAGGGATCTCTCCTTTGTTATTCCACATGACAACAGTAACAGTGCCTGTGTTGTTATTAAAATGTTTGAATGCAGTAGCAGAAAACCAAAGAGTCAACAGAATTAATTTAAAACTCATCACAATAGTGCAGACGAATGTACCTCGATATCTTGACTCCTTACATCAATGTTCTGCACTGGGGATGAGTGAGAGAGATACGGTGCGGGGTTCTTACCAGATCTCAGTAAGAAAAGCCTGAACAACAAATGGCATAATAAAATCCCCATTTTACTAAGACAGAATAAAAAGAGGAATATAGATAGCAAATAATTCTTATGTCCTTTCAGATGCTGGGAATCCTGCATTTGTGCAACATCAGACAGACCCCAGATGATTTTTCCACGGCATGCTGTGCAGAGCCCATCCGTGGAGAGTTTCCTGCTCCCTCCTATACTGTGGTACCTTTTATTCTGTGTAACAAACAAAATCGTATATTTTCTCCTGACAGGCTGGAATGCCATCTCTGCCATAACAGCCACCAGTGTGTAGCACAGGCCAGCATGGGGTGTTCCAGCAGGCTCCCTTGCAGCAGCAGCTGCTCATGCTAACAGGCTTCTCAAGCCTGAAGTACAAGGCTCAATAGAGCAGGCATGGTTTGCTCAAGACCACTGACTCCTTGAATAGAATTAATTCCACGATACTCCAGTTATGAAATTTTCATTTTATAGACGATTTTGTAAGAATTAAGTTTTCTCAAGGTTTTTTTTCTTTTTTTTTTTTTTTTCCTCTGATGGTATTGAAGTGGAACTCAATCATTTTGTGCAAATTTAACACGGTAGCAATGGGTATTCAATAGCCCCTTTTTTCAGTACCCAGACAATTAGTTGAGCTAGCATGGAATAAAACTATTAAAGGCATAGGACAATTGATATGCTTGCTTCTATTAGAAAATTCTTCCATTGGGCTAACTTCGGCTATATTCACTTTGAATTTTTCATTTCACTGTTATCTTAGTGGTATGGATAAGTGTTTAGTACACTGGAATAAATAAATGACCTGGTACTTTAGATTTGTACATATTTCTATAAATTTTAATAGTCCAAGCAGTATTCAGAGAGAAAACAGGAGAAAATCCTTTGGGACAAGAGCTCATTAACTTCCTTCCTTCCTTCCCTCCTTCCAGAAATGGCTTTAAGGAAGCTGTATGCTCAGATACACCTAAGAAAAGCAGGAACCCTCAATGGAATTAAGTATTCTGGGCTACTTAGTTTTTAAGTGTAGGAGTTGTGTATTAAATTTAAATGAGTCACACTGGCAGGCAGATAGATTTCTTTAGAAATGTGGGAAAGAACTTTGGAATACAAGAACACATATACATGAAACGATGAGAGGAAAAGAGGAAATGGCCTCAAGTTGCACCAGGGGAGGTTTAGATTGGATATTGGGAAAAATTTCTTTACTGAAAGGGTTGTCAGGCATTGGAACAGGCTGCCCAGGGAAGTGGTGGAGTCACCACACCTGGAGGTGTTAAAAAAATGCATAGATGTGGCACTTCAGGACATGGTTTAGTGGACATGGTGGTGTTGGGTTGAGGGTTGGGCTCAATGATCTTAAAGGTCTTTTCCAAGCTAAACGATTCTATGATTCTATGAAAATGGAAGGATGCGAAAATTATGTGTGTTTCTTTTTACTTTTAGACACCAGGCAGGATTTTTGCAGTGAGTCAAGGGAAAAAAAATGTAAAGGGAAAAGATGGACCTTCAGCAATGGAAATAATGCTTTAAAATGCGGAAGGATAAGAAGAAACCATGAATGCAAAGTATCTTGCTGAGTTATACATTGCTTTTTTTTTTTTAAAAAGAATAACATAAGCTCTGTTAGTCATAAAAAAGTCTGAAAAGGACAAGGATAGGGTAAGTTTAAAAGCACATCTAAGACAAAACCCCAATCTTACAGTAGAATTCAGAATGACTTTTAAAGGAAATAGTAAGAAATTCCATAGAGGTAGCTGGAGAACGGACTAAACTGAACTTGGAGTTTATTAAAGCGGAAATCCATGGAAACAATGTAAGGCACAGAAGATAGTAGAATAAATCAGGTTGGACTGAAAAGGTAGTTGAATAGAAGGTTACTTCTGGGAACCATTATACAATGTCATTTCATTGACAGAAAACTTGGGATCTTATCAGTTAGAAATGACAGATAATCTAATTATCTTAAATGTGCCAGCACTGATGGCAGAGATCAGTGGCAAAGAAAATTAAGGCTTACTATGGGGAACTCGTGAGGGAAGTAAATTAATTTTAAAACTCTAGATAAATAAATCATCAAAGAATACATTTATCTTTAAGCAAAGAATTAAGTCCTATCTGAAGTTAAATCTTCAATTAAGTAGTTAGTTATATAGTACTAATGAGACAGAAGTAGGAAGGAATTGACAGAGCTGTGCACCTTGGTAAAGAGGAAGAAAATCTGTACCAGCTCCAGAAAGGTCCTGAGCAAATGGACTGTGTTCCTTCTGTGGACAAAGAACCTTAACTGGCTCACTGATGATCTAAGTAGTCCTCTTCTATTCAATATAACAAGAACAGTTTGAAGGCTCCCTCCCCCTCAACTTTCCCAGTGTCTATTCATACTCTATGTGCTTTGTATGCAAAATATATTTTGAATTCTGAATGTATTTATTTGTTGTCGGCACAAATTTTCTGCATACTTATCAGGTTTATCAATATAACATATTAAAACAAGAGTCTGAAAACATAATTGGATGATGAACTAATCTCTAAAAACATATATCTGATACTTGATTTCAAATTGCAATTGATAGCCTGGACTGAAATCTTAACTGCCTTTCAGTGAATACCACTTTTTTTTTTTTCAGTTTGGGTTACCAAATATAGATGACAGTCATTATTTATTAGCTGTTATTAATTGCTGTGTATTTCAGTTCAGAGAGCTCTGGAGATGGGGATTTTTAGTTCAGCATTTATTAGACATGACAGACAGTTGCTAGAGATATTTGCCATTATTGTTTCAGGAAATCTATTGATAATGACTCTGCAATTATAACACACCACATTCGGGAAGATTTTACTAATAAAAAAGCAGGAAACCTCTGCAACATGATGATGTATTAGTCACTAACAAAGAATGAACATCTGATCTATGTTTCTACTATAATATTTAGAAGTTGTAGCTTGTGCATAAGACTTCAGTTTGGACTGGTATGTGTTGTAAGAGATCTGCACAAAGCATTTGACACTGTCGTACACGACAACCTTGTCTCTAAATTGGAGAGACATTGATCTGACAGATGGACCACTTGACGGAAAAGGAATTGGCTGGATGGACTCACTCAAAGAGTTGTGGTCAACAGCTTGATGTCCAAGTGGAGACCAGTGATGAGTGGTGTTCCTCAGGGGTTGGTATTGGGACCAGCACTGTGTAACACCTTTGTCTGCGACATGGACAGTGGCATTGAGTGCACCCTCAGAAAGTTTGCTGACAACATCAAGCTGTGTGGTGCGGTCAACATGCTAGAGGGAAGGGATGTCATCCAGAGGGACCTTGACAGGCTTGAGAGGTGGGCCTGTGTGAACCTCATTAAGTTCAACAAGACCAAGTGCAACGTCCTGTACGTGGGTTGGGGCAGTCCGAAGCACAGACACAGGCTGGGCAGAGAATGGATTGAAAGCAGCCCTGAGAAGAAGGACTTGGGGGTGTTGGTTGACAAGAAGGTCAACATGACCCAGCAATGTGTGTTTGCAGCCCAGAAAGCCAACTGGATCCTGGGCTGCATGAAAACAAGCATGACCAGCAGGTCGAGGGAGGTGATTCTCCCCCTCTACTCCACTCTCATGAGACCCCACCTGGAGTACTGCATTCAGCTCTGGGGCCCCCAACATAAGAAGGACATGGACCTGTGGGAATGAGTCCAAAGGAGGGCCACAAAGATGATTAGAGAGCTGGAGCACCCCTCCTATGGAGACAGTCTGAGAGAGTTGGGGTTGTTCAGCCTGGAGAAGAGAAGGCTCTGGGGAGACCTTATATCTGCCTTCCAGTACCTAAAGGGGCCTACAAGAAAGCTGGAGAGGGACATTTTACAAGGGCATGTAGTGATCGGACAAGGGGCAATGGCTTTAAACTGAAAGCGGGTAGATTTAGATTAGATGTAAGGAAGATGTTCTTTACTGTGAGGGTGGTGAGACACTGGAACAGGTTGCCCAGAGTGGTTGTGGATGCCCCATCCCTGGAAGTGTTCAAGGCCAGGTTGGATGGGGCTTTGAGCAACCTGATCTAGTGGAATGTGTCCCTGCCCATGGCAGTGAGGTTGGAACTAGATGATGTTTAAGGTCCCTTCCAACCCAAACCATTCTATGATTCTATGCTTTTCACCATCAGCTTTCCTATGTCTGCAAACTTGCTTGCTTTCTGCTAGGTTATAAGATAAAAGCTGTTAGCAGACCCACAAAGGAACACAGAAAGACAATGGCATCCAAGGCCCATCTCCACAAACCTAGAGGAGCACATTTACATTGGACCTTAGGGCACTTTCATACATTAGGGAATATATTGATAACATAGGTTAATATGACAGAAGCCAGACTATTAAACATCAGACTTAGATCAAAGGTTCTCAGTGCTGTGAAAAAAACCAGTTTTGCAGTGTTAGAGGCAGAACCCATCCCCAACAAGCATTTTAGGAGCCCAAGACATAAGGCTCGAAGAGCTTCTTGACCTTAATAAGGGTCTGACAAAGTTCTGCTGCCAGCATTCAAGTCCCACTCTGCACCTGTGCTCCTGACCAGGTGTACCAGAGTATCTATGTCTTCCTCATGTTTGCTGGAGTTTGTGATTTTACTTTCTATTAGCTACTGTACTCAGTTGCCCACTTTTCCAATACCCAAGACCAGTCCTATTAAAACCAGCATATAAGTAATATAAGTAAGCTGGATGATTTAAATAATATGTACAATGTCCCAAAGCTAGGAGTGGAACCAATGATCATACGAATCTCAATCAAATGCTTCAACCACATAATTGTATTCTACATGTTTTCAAAACAATATTGAAGTTAACATCACATTAATGATATCTTTGGAGGCTATTATGTAATTCCATTGATATAGGAAACAAAACTTACCTCTGAGCTTCTTTGCTTTCTGTGGTTTAAAACAACCTGTTTGTTTGGAGGTACAAATTTGCTTACAAAATAAATAACTTCATTGAATGTAAAAAACCCAAAATATTGGCTTACTTCATCAAAGATCATACAGCAGAGTGGATAAGTCCATTCTTTTGATGTAAAATTTTTGAAAGTTCCATCTCGGTATATGCTTTTCAGCTTCTGAATATTGGAACTATAATAATCAGCACATAGGGTGAAAAGAATAACTAAGCACAATTTTTCAGAAAAGGAGAGGAACTCTAAATTAAAAAGGCATTGGTAAATAATGGCATTCTGAAGAGGATAATTATGACATGAGAAAAGAGAGGTAATATTATTTCAATAATTTACTGAAAAAAGAAAAATATCATTACTAATGGTGTTTAAGCCAAAAGCTATCCTATGGAGGAATATTTCATTGTTCAGCTGTACCAGTAGTTGTACATAAGAATATGCAGTCCAAATATGACCTGTAAAAAGGACTACATGCTTCAGAACATACCAACGTTATAGTTGTATTCAGGCACAGAGCAGATGCAAAACATTCATCAAAACCAGCAGGTAACTGACACAAGAAAGCACGTGAGTTGCATCAAATGGCATAAAGGATACAAAATCCTCTCTGAATACTGCAGGATCAACCATTATCACTTTATCTCCTTGTTTGTTATGGACTTCATTCAAAGTATGTCAGCATTTGCCAGGGTGTTTGCCCTAATTACAATTACCATCAGAAGAGTTCCTAAATCAGCTGGTGGTTATAATAGATCCTGCTGAAAACAAAAAATCAGTCATAAAGCGCTAGCAGGAAAGAAAGAAATTGTTGTTGGAAATTTGTCTTTAAGCATCTGT
>VYZV01012859.1:164715-200356 GCA_013401275.1 Pandion haliaetus | reverse complement strand
ATCCTTCCTCTAACCGCCCCAGTGCCCTGAACTCCTTTTTGATTGCTTTTGGATTTCTCTCCCCTATCTCCTCACTGCCAACCTGCACAATCAATAGCGGGTAATAATCAGAGGGCCGAACCAGACCAGGGAGTTTCCTAGTAATGTCTTTTACCCGGGCCCCAGGGAGGCAACAGACTTCCCTGTGGGGTGGGTCAGGTCTGCATATTGGGCCCTCTGTCCCAGTAGTAGATTTATGCGTATGTAAACTCAGCCTTATCTCAGGAGTGAGAAAAGACAAGGCAGAATGGAAAGATCTGAGGGCTTAGATGTTTTGCTTTGCCACAGCCTCCACGTGGATCATGCCTCTTTGAACACTGCGGCAAACCGCAGTAAGTTAGAGTAACCTACAGAATTGGGAGGGCCCAGGTGTCTCCATCAGTCCTGCTAGGAGAAAACCATATTCAAGATAGTTTTAAAGTGACCCCAGCACATAGGTCTAGTGATCTTCTATAAGGAGATGGATAGTCAAATAGAACCAAAATGCTCACAGACAGGTTCAGGTTCATCTGTTGGGCTACATGTTTACTGAGGACTAGTTTGTTCATTGAACAGACTTAGGCATACTCTCCACCATTTCCTCACTATTCTCACTTCCCAGTCCTCTGTGGCTGCTGAGAACATTTCAATATGAAGGTAGTGGAATGGCACAGAGATGGACTGCAATAATAATTTAATCACAACAAATAAGCTCCATTAGAAAATACTGATGAGCGGTCATATTTAACTGCCTGGCTATTATGTTTGATTAAAGTACAGTGCAAAAATATTAATTAATTGGGCTAGTTACATAGACAGCTTTATGTCCTGCAGCAATTCATGTAACAACAAATTGATTTTTAGCTAAGTGACACACTGCAGGCTGAAGAAAAGGAAAAACTGGAAATAGTGCCTGAATGCATGATGTATCCTTAGTCTGAAGTTATAATGTATGTGTGGCATAAAACGCTGGGGAGAAACACAGGGAACAGTTCCTTCAGTGGGAGAATGAAACCTAATTCATTTAGTGCCCTTTGAATATTTAAACTCCTCCATTTTACATTCATGTAATTTCACTCTCACCAATATTACATGCTGGGCAGACTTCAATATTAACACCCTCAAAATAAATTTACAATACAGCAACAAGTTAAAGAAGCTTTTATACGGAAATGCCTCCAGATGAAATAAAGGACAGTTGTATTTCAGCTCCTAACAGACAACTCTGCACAACCAAAGTCACTTCCAAAAATAACAGCACCTTCTACCACTCTTTACAAGCAGAGCCAGAAAAAAAGGTTATATAGATAGAAATTTGATTTAGGTCCCTAAATCAAGCCTAATGGTTTTGTACTATGATTTCAGCGGGATCCTGCCAATTGTGCACCTTACGGTGGGGCTACCATGCAGAGACCCCAGAGATTGCTGATGCCTGCACACAGGTCTCCTGTGCCTGGTCATCTAACACGCTTGGCTACGTGGGTTGCCTACGTCATGAGGCTGGCTAGGCTGTGCTCAAAGCCCCACATATCAGACTCTGCAGCTGAGCCACTTGGGTAGCAGACCATACTCACAGATGGGGATGTTGCCACATTTATGCCCCGATGCAAGTCCTCAATCTGCTGTTGAACTCATCATCAGCAAGACTGTTCTGGACTCTAACCCTTGAAAGCAGCTTAGAGATAAAAATCACCACATCCAAAAGGTGGGAGATGGAAGAGGAACAATGAGAAAATCTTCAGGATTCTGCAGCATTGATATTACAGAAAAAAAGATGAAAGAACAGATATGCACATTCAGGGCAGACGGTAGCTACCTTCCTGCCTCACTGACACACTTACCCCAATACTGCCAGTGCTTCTCACAAGGATATAGTTTTTTGAGAGGAAACAATGAACACTGAGTGGCCAAAGAGAAAAGTAAAGGGTTTCAGAAGAAAGCAAGCGTTCATGTGAAAACTGTCACAGCTGCTTAGGAAATTGAAAATATTTTCCATCCTTGCCTGAATAATGATTTCCAGATTTTAATTATTTCTCAATTCTCTGAGAAGGATACATGGCTACCAACCTCATTTGGGCCTGAGGAAATAAGACTGTCAACTGTATAGAATAGATCTGATCAGATTAAGAGCTATTTTGGATACTGAGCATAAGAATCTGACAAGGAAACTAGAACAGTGTGTATGTTCGGATATGTGCAAACCCCAGAGTATTTCTGCAAGCTCATGCCTGCTTCACTGTGATGCTTGCACTGAGCTATGAGAACCAATAGTTTGAGTACATTTACCTCTATGCTCGACTCTTTTCACTATTTCCACTCCCAGCACCTGCATAAAGCAACAACTGGTTTCAAATAATCTGAGTTGAAATTCATGTTAGCAAAAATGAAAGAACAGAAAAGAGCCTTAAGTTAGTTATATTAACCTAGAAATGGGTCTCAGGAATAACTACAGATAGAGGGAAGACCAAGGTCAGTAAAATGAGGCAGAGCTGGACCGAGCTCAGAGGAGAATTACTAGGACGGTAACAGACCATGTTTCAGAGCACATGAAGTACGAAGAGCAGCAGGGAAAGCTGAGTTTGCTCTACCTGGGGGCTAAAGGGACATCTCAGAGTCTTCAAGCGCCTAACAGGGAGGTAATGAGAAGATGGAGCCAAGCTCTTCTTAGTGGTGCACAGACAAAGAGCAAGAGGAATCACACAGGTTGCAGTAGGAGAAAATCCATCTAGAAAAGGGGGAAAAATAACAATGAGAGCAAGTACTGGAACAGATTTGCCCAGAGAGACTGCAGTCTCCATCCTTAAGGATAACCAAACCCCAACTGTACAAAGCCCTAAGCAACCCCATCTACCTTCAAAGCTTAGCCTTTCTGTGAGCAGGAGGGTTGGACCAGAAACTCTCAGATGTCCCCCACACACACCCAACCTAGTTATTCTATGATATATTTCATCTTCTATTGAGACAGTACTTTTCCTAAGAGAAGAGGGAGTCAGTCTTTTAGCAACAGAAATGAATTTAAAAATTGCTATGGCTTAAATACGAACACAATTCAATACAAAAAAAACCCAAGCCCTTTTTATGTCACTTGGTGTACAGCAGTGCCTCTGACTGCGAGTACACTTAACAGAACACCCTGTGAAATAAGAATACTCTTTATAGTGGAATTTGACACCTTTGGTTTGGCGATATAGACAGAACGAACAAAAGCAACTGAGGAGAGATTGGCAGAGAAACTCAACTTTAACATGTTCCTCACAATGGCACAGTGGTTAGTTCAAATCCTCTCTGAACAGCAATAGCACAAAGTCCAAAACTGCATGGGCAGACACTGGTTTAACTTCAACAGCAATCAGACACAAAGGGAAAAAATTTACAGAGTAAATGAATGTTTCTGGTGGCTCAGCATCTGATGAGTTTGATCAGAAAGCAAACAGTAAAGCTTCTATCCTTAACACTGTCCTGCAGTAAGCTTTCACATAGAGCTATATATATAAAGTACTGTGCAGAAAAGGAATGCTGTGTTCAGTGTGCGTTGCACAACCTCGGTTTCCTACACCCTCCTCCTCAAGCAATGCATTCATTCCCCAGAGGAACTTTCCAGTCTGAGGAGCAAAACAAGCCAAGAATGTGTTAAAACAGGTGTTTCAATCAGCTCTGGGTACAATCTTAGTACAACTGAGGTTAAAAATATTTGGGAATGATGTAATAAAAAGATAATAAGTTCTTGCTGTTTATTCCCCTCCACCCACACAGTAGGATGGTCTATGTGGAGGTTGTCAGTTGTTCTCTCTTTTCATAAAGTATACACTCAGGTTCAAGGGCCAGAGTCAGCTCTGACTTTTGCCAAATTAGCTTAGAACAGCCCAGGATGACACGGAATCAGCAATGGCAAGTCCAGATTTTGAAGGAAGAAGGAACTCTGTGACAACACAGCACTGTTTGGGTCCACTCCTGTGGTGGGTGTTAACACCAAAAGAAGCAAGCAATAACCAAGTAAGTATTTGCAGTTGGAAAGCTGCTTTATTGGCAGAGAATAAGGAGGCAACCAGTCAAACATACCACACTATTAATTTCCAGCCCCTGCACGCTTTAGTCTCATCAGTGATACATGCCCCTTAAGTGAAAACTGATCCTCTTTCTCCAGTCCCAGTTGTTATGCTACAGAAAAGAGGTGCTGCTAACTTGCCTGGTTAACATGCAAGTGTGCTGCAACACATATCACTACAGCTGCTACAAAAATCCTAATAGCGCCTGACTGATGATCTCTGTAGATGTAACTTAGGAAGAATAAGAGCTCTTCATATTCTCTCTACCTATCACTGGAGATTAAATCCTTGTGGGCTTGCAGTCAATTTTCCTGGGGTGTGAAGTGTACCCCTAAATCAGTACTGAAGTATTACACGCATTATTACTGCTCTATTTGTTGCCTCCATAACTGAATTATTATGTGGTTTGTCATGGCAAAGTGCTTAGGGAGACTATCAGCATAAAAAGCACAATAGAAAAGCCTGTTCCAGCTGAAATGAAGGCTGTTAATAGACAGCTCAGATCATTTCCATCCTGTATCCTGATCTTAAGACAGACCAGACTGCTTCACTTGGAAAATATCACATCACTTTACATTCCACTCTCCCCAGCTATAAATCATTGTTTAAGACCTACCTGATTTAAATTTGGAGAGCATCCATCTGTCAAGCACCACATCTCCAGCACCTTTTGTGTCAACCCCCCCAGGTGTTCTTATCAAATACTCACATTAACAGCTCAATTAATTACAAGGTAGCCAGATAAAACAGGCCAGTCTCTAGCTTGACAGGCATCTGATGTTCAGATATCCTACCTATGCAAACTTTACAAAGTCAAGCAAATTCAAATTCCAGAGAGCTCAGATCAATACCACATTAAGATGCTGAGCCTATCTCTTCACTTGAAAAAGTCATGAGAGAGAGTGCATAGAATCTGCTGTTTGTCAATTCATCTATGGAATTAAAATAGAAAAACAGTCCACTAGAACTGTTTGATATGGTAGCAAAGGACACAAACTGGCAGGCAGAGAAGTACAAAACTCCTTGAAGCCAACAGAAAGCAGCAAGTGGTGCCTGCTAGATGCATGTTTTAGAATGACCACGGGGATGTAAGCCCTTTCCAGCTGCTCAGCATCTCAAAGGACAAGAAATTTCCTAGTAGGCACAAGATCTGCAAAGAAGTTTGGTCAGCCAGCTCTACTATTCTCTTTGTAAACCTCAGCCTAGCTAGAGAGAGAAGTTCCATGATGAGGTTTTTCATAGAGCACATTCATCAGCCTTCCCCACCTAAGAAACACTCCTGGGGGCATTCCTCTGTGTTCACCAAAGCTGCACAAACCAAATAAAATCATCTACCTTCTGAGCCCATCCCATTCACTCTCCTGGCTAATGATGCTGGGAAGAGGTGCAACACAACATTGCTCCAATTTAAGCTCTGTACATGAGATGGCATACGAGCTTCTACAGATACCTACTGCTTATTGCTCTGGGTTCCTTAGAAACCCTTAATGTTCACGTAGTTTGGGATATCCCTGTATTTAGATAAGAGGCCAGATAAAAGCCAAGGTATTAATCCCGGCTGCAAAGAAATGGGAGGAAAAACATACATTGAGATACAAAGCTGAAAGTCCTCAGCACTGCAGTTCCAGGTCTCAGACCTATTCTGAAGTTTGAGGATCTTTCCCAGCTCATGCTTTTAATTACTTGAGCTTTGACAATTCAAATTTTTCAACTACAAATTTGTCGTTGAGTAAGCCCTTGTACATTTATTTTGTTGTTAATGACATAGGCTTTTATTTATTTAAAACTAAGGAACTGAGTCACAGATGCCTCAGTAAGAGCAGTACTTAGCATTTATGGCAAATAACACTTCCCAGTTTCCCAGCATATTACAGGCAAAGACTAATCAATCTTCCCAGCATACGTATGAGATAAGAAAGTATTATCTTAGTAATGTATTATTGGTCAGATCTCACATGCCTAAGAGTACTGAGCAATATTCCTTCATTCTAGTCACTCCATCAAATAGCACTGAGAAAATCTCAGGGGAAATCACAACTGTTTACGCATTTGCATAATCTGTTACTTTTTTTGTATTGTACCTCTCAGTTTGCACAAACTAAAGGTAGGATTCCTGCAGGACCTTAAGCAGGGAGGAAGACCCTGTGATTGTGGTTGGTGGGCAGACACAGCAGCAGCCAGCCTATACCCTGGGTGGGCTTTCAGTCCCTCATGGGCAGCCTACAGACTGCTTATTTGGGAACCACACTTCACACCTTGCAGAGACCTAAGCAACTAGGCATATTCAAGCAAACATGGTCCACTGTTTTCCAAAGAGCTTGACCTCATTTGAGCTTGCTGGTCTCTGTGCAGACCACAAGTCCAGTCCTCAACCTAGTACAGGTCTCTAGATGCAGTTCAACATGCCACTCTTCCACCTCTCTCTGTGAGGGAGTGCCAGCTGTAGACATGTTCCAGCTTCCAAATGTCTGTATTTTAAGATAGAGACCAACTTCCATACATCACTAATATGTAGAGAAAACTGAAGGTGTTGAGGAAGCCAGCAGACACTTTGGAACAACTGTGTGTTTTATTGCAGTTAGAAATGTCTGATTTGATAAAGCTTACAGTGCCCTAAATATATGGGTTTTAATTCTGCAGAAACTAAGATATAAAGAAAATACAGTGATTAACAGGTATGCACAGCAAGGTTAGGCGTATTCCAAGATCATACAGGGATTCTGTGGCAGACCCACCATCCAAATCCAAGGCACTGGAGTTCATTGGTCTGACCAACATCATCCTTCTTCCTAATCCATGTCATTTGATGCCACTACTATTTACTGTTTAAATGCAATCACATGCCAGAGTGCTTTGTTGGATCTGGGCCTTCTGACTGACCCTTGGTGTTGCCAGCTGCATGCTGAGGTAACAGAGAATAAAACACAGAAAGGCTGGAAACATCAAATGGCTCTAAGGTATTTTTATGGCAGTCGTGGTTTAACCCCAGCCAGCAACTAAGCACCACACAGCCGCTCACTCACTTCCCCCCTCACCCAGTGGGATAGGGGAGAAAATCGGGAAAAGAAGTAAAACTTGTGGGTTGAGATAAGAACGGTTTAATAGAACAGAAAAGAAGGAACTAATAATGATAATGATAACACTAATGAAATGACAACAGTAATGATAAAAGGATTGGAATATACAAGTGATGCACAATGCAATTGCTCCCCACCTGCCGACCGACGCGCCCATTAGTCCCCAAGCGGCGATGCCCCCCCAGTTCCTAAAACATCATATGGTATGGAATACTCCGTTGGTCACTTTGGGTCAGCTGCCCTGACTGTGTTCCCTCCCAGCTTCTTGTGCCCCTGCAGCTTTCTTGCTGGCTGGGCATCAGAGGCCGAAAATCCTTGACTTTAGACTAAACTTTACTTAGCAACAACTGAAAACATCAGTGTGTTATCAACATCCTGCTCATACCTAGCTCAAAAACATAGCACTGTACCAGCTACTAGGAAGACAATTAACTCTATCCCAGCTGTAACCAGGACAATAGCCAATTCTTGCCAAAAATGTGGAATCCCCACTGGGTCTCTTGAAAATTTCAGCTCAAAGATTGCACAGCAGGGCACAACAGAGGCATCAAACCAGCCTGGAACAGAGAAAGTTTCTCTGCCTGAGAGTCAGTAAGGAAAGAGAGAAGATCCTCCACAGGGCAATTCAGAGATCTGGTGGGTCCTTAAATCTCCTTGTAAAAGTACATTTATGACAGGAAAAGACAGAGTGTCACAAACATGCTAATTCCACCAGAAGCATCAGTTTTGACTGCACAGGAAAATAAGTGAAATGAAAATAAAAGGAAATAAATTTCTGTTAAGTTAAGCTTTTCCTCATTCTTGGTTGTTTGTTTTATGATGCATGGTCTCTTGTGATCTTCCACTAAGAACCTCTACTGCATCCACAAGGGCTTTCCTCATGGCTGAAAGTACTAAGGTAATTGTTTTCCTCTTCCATTATCATTTATCTTTTATAAAGAGGTGCTAACTATGACACTTGCATTTGAAAGGCAGTTTTTCTTATTGAAAGCTTAGCTTCAGAATAATGGGAAAGATTAGCTTACCTTTAAATTGTCTCATTTCTTTACAAAAACATGACAGATAAAATATATTTCACACAGCCAATTCACTCATTCTAAGTACTGCATTTAATTAAATGAAGGAGAGCACCTATATTTCATAAAGGATGTTTTTGAGTTTCCCAGCTACAGGTTACTCTCAAGAGACTCAATCTTCAGTCTTCTGGTCTGTAACACGCAGCTCTGGAAGACATTCAGAGCTTTTTACAGAACTCTGGAGTAAAAGAAGAAATTATCTATACCTCTGAAAAATACAAAGGCCAAAAAACCTTTTGAAATTTCATTTTTTAAATTAAACAAATAGGATATCTTTTTCTTCGCTACAGAAGATTGTAATGACCACAAGTGAGTCTTTCCACACACAGTCCTTTAAGTCTGTCTTTTAATCAAAAAATCTGAGAAGAAATCTTTCTGAAAATACCTTTTTCTTTTCTATTTGGGGTTGTTTGCTTCTGTCTAAGGGAGGGGAAAATTGAGGTTGTACCACTTGAGCAGCAGCTTAGTGCAAGCTTTAACTAGATATATCAGGCTTGTAGGAAAGAGATAGATGGGAAAGTGATTCACTCATGTAGCTTCTCCAAGGCAACTAAGCAGCACATTTCCTTTGGTAAATTTGAAATCCCCATGTCTACTCAACACAAAACCCAATGCAAAACTATTTGTGACAGTGAATCCTAAACATAAAGAAAACAAAGTGAATGATAACCAGGGAAAAAAAAGCGATAAATTGGAAGTTGTAAATTCCATACTCTCATGGAACCATGAAGACAATCAATGTTATGTGCTTACAGACACAGTACACGTGAGCAGGAATCACAGTTTATATAACATCAGAATTTAAAAGATGCTTCATGCATCAAAGTTCACTACTAATAATTTTCTTCAATGGACATCATGAGGGTGAGAAGTGAAAAGCTCAGATGTAAAACTGACTGCATGCAAAGTGATTTCAGATACAGAACACAACCAAACTAAAACCACAATCTTTTTCCCCTACCCCTTCAAAATCTATATCCATGACAGTACCTTTGAAGGTCATTTGTACAAAGTAGGTCAAGTGTTTCCGACAGATGTATGATTTTCAAGTGGGCACTGTGTCTCTCGGTGTATCTTTGTTTCTGCTTCATGAACATTCTGTTACACAGTTCTAAGGCACGATGCATTATAATTTTTAACAATGGGATTAAAAAATACTTGGATTGTAAATGCTTTGGAGCAGCAGACGTCTCTTCGGCATTTGTACAGTGCCAAGTACAACGGGGGTCTCGTCTATGGCGGAAGTCCCTCAGAGCTACAACATCAGTAAATTTTTATGTCCTATACAAGTCAGGGTTTCAGAAATGTCAAACACCTGCAGCTTCCATTAGCATAACAGCACAGTATGTTATTAATTATTCTCATGCTTAAAATGCTTTGGTTGCCCAATCAGGGAACAGAAACGATCCCACATCACTTGAACGACCAGCCACACCACAGGCAGTGGGAATAGAAAACAGATTCGGGCCCGAAGCCTGAACATGACCCCTCTGAGCTGCCCCCGAGTAATTACAAAACAACAAACACTCTGAAAGCAAAGCAGGGTTGATTTGTGACTACTTAACAACTATAAAGGCATTAAGTTGTTAATACTGTTTGCAATGAACATTTTGGCCAATTCTAGTCTTGAGCATTCAGGACTCTTGAAAACAGCACAGTGATTTCTGCCAAGCTGCAGCTTGGCTAATTTCTTCCTTACATCCCTACCTCACAATTTCATTATTTGTAGAAAGTCAAATGCTGAGCTGGAATAAGTCAGAGCAGATTCATTCGTCTATGGAAATACACTAATTTTTACCAGCTGAAGATTAGCACCAGAACTCTTTGCTCTCTGTGATAAACATTAACTACATGAAACATTACTTAAATTAACAGAACCAATGCTGGCTTATTTAAAACGTCAAATATTTATCACTACTTCTATTCTGCACTTCAAGAAAATTTGAAGTGTTTTCACTGAGCTAAAGCTCATGTCCCACTTTTTTCCTCTGGATATCCTTATTCACAACCCAGTGGAGCTGGCAAGAGTGCTACACTCACCACAGAGGTGACTTGGAACTGCACAAGCTGAAAGAAACTTGCTATGCAATGGTGCTCTCCCTTCTACAAGGAGTATCAGTTTTCATTCTGCTTCAGCTAAAGCCTGGAAAATAGCAGACGCAACAGTTTCTGTGGCTCTGAGTTGTTAAGCAAGCCACAGTTCCAGGTAAATAAAGTCACTAAAAGAAATTAGAAAGAGCACACAAGAATGAAATGAATAGGAAGAAAAGGCCTGGATGAGCAGTAAGAGGAGTAGGAATCATATATTTTACCCCAGAGACTTTGTGGTAATTCCTGATTGAATTTTCTTCCTTTCTTAAATTCTAAATATTATTATCTATTCAACTATGGAGCTCTTTTGGGAAGCTTCTTTGATGTATATCTTTCTTAAAATTCCTTACAATTTCTGTAGAATGTACAATTAGTAAAAAAAAAAATATTCCTTGCACAGTGCTAAGATACTACTGATAGCAAGAGAACCATGCATCAGGACAGAAGGCATCCTTTATGGCTTTCAGCTTTATGTTACTCTGCTACCTTATGTGCTTATGTTTCAGTATAGAGAAGGGCTTGATATCCACCCTTAAATTGTAACATCACACACTTAAAGCAGGTAAAGGGAAAGAGTAAAAATGCTCTGGACCTCCAAATACGCAACTTAATACACCAGAATCAGAAACGTGCTGGAAGTGCTGAGGTTGAGGGAGTGATTCACCTTCTCCTGCCAGACAGCAAACCCGAGGCAGCAGCACAATAAAGTCTGCCCTGCACAGGGGTGCCTGGAGCTACTTCAAGGCCTGTTCTAACATACAAGTGACTTGAACATCTGCTCTCTGTCACCGAGTGGTGTCAGTCAAGCATTTCTGCCTATTAGGTAGGCTCCAACAAACTTTGATGGTGTCAAGAAATAAAAGATGAGTCCTAGGATTCCACTAAGCCATGAGTAATGTGACTCATCTGAGGGCCTCCTGGCATGTTCTGGACAAAAAAAAGTTCAAGCAGCAATAAATAAGCAAAAAAAATACACCCAAAGCTGTAAGGTATAGATAGTAATAGCAAGAACAAACAATAATATGAAGTGACCACTTAGCAACAGTGTTCTCTTTACCACAGTCAGTGTATTCTCTGCTTTAAAGAGACTATCTCCATAACTTAATATACCTTTTTATTATTATTAATACCATTATTGCTTTAGAACATGCTAAGCATTTCAGAGAACAAATAAAGTCTTTGCTCAGATGGATGTTCTATACAGCTTATGGTTCAATGACACAGCACTGATCATTAGGTTCACAGAAGTAGAACACTTGAATATTCATCCAACCCTTACGCCATTTCTGTCTGCCAGCTTGGACTGCAAGACTTTCACAAACAGCCTTTAAGCTGCCTTTTAGTGCCTCTCCTTCCTCTCATACCAGGAATGCCACAAGAATGAAGGCAGCTGACAAAACTGAAAAGCAACAGAGAAAAGGAAGATGGAGAAATAACTAACCACAGTTTTGTGAACCTCAAACAATCAGAACAGAAAACAAAAGAGGAAACTATACACATTTTCGACTAGCCTTACTCTGTATTTGTCATATCCATGACACTGATTCTTTTACTCTGTATGCAAAACCTAATGCTACCCCTAGCATCAAGCCATACTGTATTGCAGTTCAGTAGCTGAGCAAAGCCTATGAAATTCTGGGAGCCTCAAACATGACAAACTTGAAGAAGCTGCTTAGCACAGTTTAATCTCTGGATGAGGGAACAGGATGATTCCCCAGCCCCAGAGGAAAAATGTGAACCTTCACCCATGAAAAGGAATTCCCCTTGATATACAGCCTGTAGGGAGAGTCCTCCACCCCGATTCCTGGATACTGGCAATAGGCTGAGGGCCAGCATCATGCCCTGCCACGGCCTTTATATGGTCAACATGGGAAATGACTAATGGAACCCACCATTTTTGGCTTCTCTCAAAAGCAGCTAAGAATAACAAATGGCTATGTCAAGCCACAATTCTGACTAGAGTAAGAACCCCCCCAGAGGATAAGAAAACACGAAAACTGTGGGGACAGATCAAGTGGATTCCCCTAACAACATCCCTGCTCGTCCTTGGAAATTCTTCCTTTTTTAGAAACAAGAGTCACAGGGTAAACATGACACTTGTTACAATGGCACCTCTCCCCATTGAAAACAGACACATTCCTGTGAGTCCCTAAAGGAAATGGAGAAAAAAAAATAAATACACATGAGACATCAGCACTCAGGGGCAAAGGCAATATAACCAGAATGGGATATTTGTAAAGAAAAATATATAGGGAAAAGGACTTTGCCTCTGACCTACAGCATCCCATTGAGAAACATGGCTGCTATATAAGTCCCATAATCTTCCTGTAATGGAGTTACAACTACAAAATACAGATAAAGTAAAAGCTATTGGAAAAAAAAATGTTCCAGAAAAGACAGAAAAGAAACCTCCAGGTACTAGGAAAAAGCTCTATGCTTGGTGTGCACGACTGAGTAGATATGGAGAACTCATTTTTCCCTTGCATCCAGGTGCCATCCTGGTGCTGCTGATGCACAAGCCCTGCAGGCTTGGCAGAGTTGCTACAAGCTGTGACCATACCAGTGGGCAAGGAGGGGACAAGGCAATGTTTCTGCCCTCCCAAAAGCCAGGGAGGGCCTCACACAAAATAGCTTTGAGCCAGGATGGCCAAGCATAATTTCCTTCCCCGAGCAGTAATTTCTCAGTCCAGCCACATTTATTCTGTATTTCCTTACTCCAGTTTGCTCACAAACTGAAATTACTGCTCAGCACCAGCATGAGACCATATTTAGGATCCAAAGCACCAGGCTGGCAGTGCTCGCCCTGCACCATCACACCTCGTGGTGCAGGGGGTAGTTACTCATGCACTTTCACACAATAGTATAGATTTCACCAAGGATTTGCACGTGGCGATGTTGGTACCACTCCTCTGTAATATAAAAAAGCTCGTTCTTGCCATGACAGATCACACAGGCCTGTCACATAGTGGGACATTCTCCTGGCATCCAGCTACACGACACAACACGTTCCTCTGCCCACCACACGAATAGCTCTGGGTGTATCACCAAAAGCATATTTGTCACAGCGCCAGAAAATGAGTGTCTGTTACATGAAGGTAAGTATTTTAGAAAAGTAAATAAAAGCAGCACATATGAAAGATGCAAGATAAACCCTACAGCACCTTCAGCTGTAGGAAATTAAAAAGCTGAAGTGGGAACTATTACCAAGCCAACAACAGTGCACAGAGTATCGCTAGTTCTGCAGTGAGGCTGGTGGGGCAGGGAGTGCACTGCAAGCAATACGGATCAGCTTCCCCTCCTTGTTTTGAAGATTCTTTCATCCTATGAATATTACCATTTTATTTTAGTTTTGTCAAAGCTGTTAAAATAGCAATTCCAAATACATGCATCTTTTCTAACAATATTTTTCCTCCCTTCAGTTGGGGTAAGGTATGGGGGAAGGGCATTTCTATAAGCATTGTTCAAATGCAGTCCTTTTTCATAATGGAGAGCATTTTTTTTTCATTTCCTACTACACACACCACCAAGCTTATCTGCTTTACAAAGACAAATAGCTGAGTCAACTCTGCTGGGATTCAAACCTCCAGGCTTAAACATCATGAGTGCTTCCGTCTCCCTCATTATCTAAAACAATTAGCAGGGAGAAGAGAAAGCTGTATTAGAGCTGGCAGTTTCCTATTTGCATCCCTTGGTACAACATCTCTCAGAAATGCCTGTATTTCTGTGAGCTGATCTTAAGCCACAGATATTGGATCCAGACACTGATTCATATTGCTATCAATTCCCCTAGCTTGAAGCTGGTCAGAATAAGTGATGCAGTTCAGACACATCAATAAAGGAAGCCTGAAATGCAGTGCTTTGTTTCAAATCTGTCTGGCAAGGCCCCAAAGCTTGGGAGAAGGGCTTTCTCATCTACTCCAGTTGGGTTCATCTCTAATGTTCTTGCATCACCACACATTGTAAAACCAAGACAATTAAAAATTCAGTAATTTCAAACCCCAAAACCTAGATTCCAGGGAGAAAAGGCCCAGCTACAATTCAAAAGTATCTCAGCGCACAGGACAGGAACTGCAACAGCTGGAATGTTTCCGAGGCATTTGCCCTCTTCTGCTTAGCATGCACCAGGTTCACTTAAAAAGCTCTGTACTGAAGTTACAAACAGAACAACTTCGGCTACAGTCTAATATTCTTGATGAAGTATATGTTTAGGATATGGTTAGGGATCTTGATGCTTTGATAAAAAGTGAATTTTAATCCCATTTAGAGCAATAAAACCACTTAAGTAGTATCCCTTCTTGGAAGCCTGAATCATTGCTCAAGCTAAACCTGGGAAGTGTATTGCTTAAAATTGCCTCTTTCTGCATTTAGAGTTAAGTAAGTGCAAAATAGTGCCTTCATTTCTCAGCGAAGGCTTTATGTCCAATTATAATTTACTACCTTGGAAACTATTGTCAGGAGAGCATCAAAAGGATACTATGAAGGCTGTCAAGGAAGACTGTCAATCTTGGGAACGTATCTCATTAACCTCCCTGCTAGGACTGGAACAACACGGTTCCTTTATAATTTATTCTGAGGTTCAGAGAAGAGGATGTCAAGACAGATCTTCAGCTGAAAGGTAGCAGGCTTTAAGGTCTCTCAGCTGGACTTGGGAAGACTGGACCTTTTCTTCAGAAGTTACCTTTTCTTCAGAAAAGGGCTGATGAGGCAGTGAGCAGGATATGGAGTTGGCCTGTGGTTTGCTAATTCTCTGCAGATTCCCCAATCTCTTTTATTACCAGGACTTAAAGCTGCACTACACTGAGCCAAGGGGGATTTGAACTTCACTCAGCAAACCAACTGACTTTGATGGGAATTACTCAAAGTTCACATAAGGGCTGTAGGACTGGACAGAAAGAGGAGAAAGAGTGGAGGAGGATATTACATTCTTGGATATAAGTTATTGGCTAAAGAACATATGAGATGTGAATAGCCACTAAAGAGCATATTCAGGCTGCCTAGATTTCTCCCGAGTCCCTTTGCCTCTTGGCTGGCTTCAGATTCAGGTCTTCACATCTTCATTCGGGTCTCCAGAGGATTTCAGTAGTGCCTGGATTTTGATATAGCCTAGGCAGAAAGATGTAGGTGAAATTTAAACTCTGAATAAAAGCCTAAATGGATCATTCTTTCAACCTCCCCAGGAAGGGCTGTTTAGTCTTAAGGGAATGCTTAAGAGTAGAGCATTTACACATTTAGCAGCTTCATCTGCTTAGCAATAAGGTGAACTTATTACTTGTCTACGCAGACTCTACTGTTTTGGGAGAAACTTCATTATGGCCATCCTTACAACATTTTTCACACCTCTTTGCTTCACATTAGCGTATTTTCCAGATAAACAGTAAAATAGAATTCATATTACCCATTATCACATCAGAAGGGTGCAGATTTTGTACTTGTGCTGTTAAACTTCCATGTGAGCTTTGTAAGGTAGATCTAACCAGAAAGGCAGATTTGGCAGCCCTTACTCATGTTGAGCCATAGAATGCAACTAGTTTGGGGCCAAGGCATTGGGAGTGTTTGTCTTCTAAATCTCAGTTAGAAAGAAAGCAGAATACTGTCAGATTATCAACAAAGTATAGGAAAATATACCAACCAGAATAGTTTATGCATAACATCCATGCAAGCCTTCACTTAAATGCAGGCTCAGACTTTACGTACATGCACTGACCCTTAACCTATGTGGGCCACAAGCAGCAGCACTGAAGCACAAGACATGATGCAAGGAAGATGCAACTCAGCGTTCATGGTCAGGCTCAGCTCTCTCAGATTCACAGATAACAGGAGGTTTGAGAGCCACGAGTTCATGGCCACTGTACTGGAGCTTGGAAATAATATATGCTTTAGGAAGTTTTATGTTTTCCAGGTTTGATTCCCATCCTGAGTAGAAAGCACTAAAAGAAAAGCAGTCCAAAACAGGTGAAGCTTATCACTGTTTGTACACAATTGCATCCATCAGTTGCCAGATGCCTTCCAAAAATTTAAGGAGATGAAACCCTGCTCTGAGAAACTCACAGTTAAACAACAGACAGGCATATGTTAGAACAGGAAAAAAGGTGATTGTATTTGCTTCATAGTAATCACTCTGGTAAGTGTGGGTCTCTACAAAAATGCATCTGTTAAAGTGACGAGGGGAGGTGTTAGAGCAAAGACACACAAGGTTTCTTTAATCTGGTTTGCCCGAGTACTGAAAGCAGTGAAGCAGGATTTGCAAACATTAATCCTGCACACATACAAAGACTCTCAAATTCACTTTGTGCACCTTGCACTGAAGCCTGGACTAAGATGCAGATCTATCAGCAAAAAGAAAGAGTCCCAAACTGAAACTGCCTTTCATTAACTGTTCTGACACACAGGGAGCCTCCAACATCGTCGAAAGCCTGCCCAGCAGGTGAGTCGGACACTTTGCAACAGAAAGACTTTTGCCTCTGGTGCTTGGTGTGTTCGAGGTCTCTGCCAAAGAGCAGGTGCAGAAGCATCTCTTTTCCCTGGACCCTGAAAGTATCCTCCTCGCCAAGAGGTGAAAGGCTGCTGAAAAGAGAGCTGTGCAGGCCCATTTTGATAATTGATGCTACAATAAAAGTTTTGGCCTTGTTCCTGGGGGAGACACTGCATTAGACCGAGGTACCAGGAGCTTCTTTAAGCGTTCATGCTCATTGGATCCTTCTTGGGATCTTTCATGAGAACTGTATGGACAGGCATGCATTTCCCCTCTAAGATTTAAGACAGTGCCATTACTGAAATTATTTCTTCTTCAACCCCCTTACATGACACATAGGGCTTTTAAAGCTACATGTGATGGAAGTTACCCTCTGTAGACACCCTCTCCCATGTTGCTGGACCTTCTCAGATAAAACCAACTTCATCAAATCTCCAGCATGGAGCCTGTCAGCATTCCCAGTGCAAGAGGGTACACTGACCTGCCGCTGTTCTTTCTATACTTAGGCAAACCAGGAATAACAGTACCAAAATCAGGTTATATAGCTAACATGCTGGTTTTGTTTGTTTTACTGCAGAGATCAGTTTCCTGGTTACCCTTTTGTCCGACAAAGCATTTTGCTGTGGGCTGGGGTTAGCTCAGAAAAGCTCTCTGTTTTGCAATATACATATATTGCATATACATGTATATGCAATGGAATATAAATTCCATGTATCTATATGCAATGGAATACACATATGGGATGACTTCCATGCAAGGGGCCATTCCATGTATAAAAGGCTAAATACACCCTACTTAAATCACCCTGTTACATACCCCATCCCCACACAACTCCCTCAAGCACTGTGCCAATTGAATAGACAGAAAATTAGCACATTTTCCTCACTGCACTCCTAAGGAAGAGGAAAGCACAAACAATCCTGAGTAAGGCAAAAGAATATGCCACATGGAAAAAGGGAACATGCAACCTGTATTGAACTGTTTGTTTTATAAAACTATGGAGAGAGGGGAAGTGTCCACGCAGATTTACATTAAGAAAAGGCTGGTTTGATCTTTTCATGCAAAAGCATGTTAAGTTACAAAGAAAAGTAATGTCATCCACCACCTGCAAACTTTTTATGTGCAGGTTTTCTCATGAGCAAGCAATGTGAAAACATGCCCGTTTCAGCTCATTAGTGGTACTCCTCTGCCCATTTCCTGGGCAGGGGGGGATCATTATTGATAAAGAAATACAGCTTTCCTTATCAATACAGGAAATGTTTCACTTAACTAAGTTTCCTGGAAGGTGTAGGAGGTTTATACTCCCCTTTATTGTGGTGTGCAGCACAACAGCGATGGGAAGGAAAATACCGACTGGTAAGGACAGGACTCTGGGCACAACTTTCCGTAAACTTTCTTTTTCTCCAAACATCCAAATTATAAGCAGGCTCTCTGGGAGACAGGATCTTTCTGAATTCCTGACTAAAGCTAATAAATTCATTTTAAAGTCTGCAAGAACGGCTGACCAATCTACAACCCAGACAGCCCAGCCACATGATAGCCCTACAGATGCCATCTAAGCTACCTTCAGTACAGGAGGTGACCACCCTTCTGGAGAGGAACCGCAGAATGATGGAACAGGTCACTGTCAGATGCCTCCAAGCATTCATTTCGCGTCATAGCTTGGTAGAAGCCAGATCTGAAAGAATTTATGACTGGCTGCAAATTTGTGGAAGATGCATCGGCCGAGAGGACTGACTAAAAGGGTCCAAGCAGCATTTGATGTTTCGGGTTTGGAGGACATAAGAAGAGATCTTTGTAGTCTGCTTATGGTTTTTAGAAGCCACGCTGGAGCATAAATGGTTTTGTGTGTGTTTAGTAATGTAATACTAAAAGCTGAAAGAAAGGGTCTGCATTTCAAATACTAGACTTCCAATGAAAAACCCATATTTTCTCTTTTAGGTTTTCCTACTCTCCATTTTTAAAATCCAATAAATGAATATACACTGAATGGGGCTGATAGTGAGGAGCTATTGATTCTAAACAAGTTCTGCCTGTGGAAAGAGCTAAATGGGTTAGAAAATAAGAGAAAATTGATGTCTGAGGCCTCAGACAGGCACATTTCCACAGAAAGGTAGCTCCGGCAGGTAATGCTAGGACAGGAAGAGAAGAACGTATTTTTCTGTCTACCTGACTTGCCCTTAATGTGAGGTGAGTGAAATTTAGCACTGCCTTGCACTTCAGCTGCAGTATCAGCTTTTTCAGACTAGCCTTTTTCACATCAATTACAGCACTGTTCACACACACAGAGGAACCAGCATGATGATGCCCTAGGATGCTCACAGTCGAACTACTTATTTTGCCTAGCTTTACTTTGAGCCAGCTTGTCTGCCGGTGTAAATCAGCACAGCTTCCCCAAAATTGGTGCTGGAATTTTACCCCACTGGTAACAGAGCTTTTCATAGCCTCTGGCCATTTGTGCACCAGTACTTTTAGAGTGCCTGGTTTAGATCTCACTGCCATCATGGTAAGGCAGAAACAACTCTGTTAAAGCCAGTGGCACAAATTCTCAGCTCTTATTAAAAAGTCGCCTCCTGTGAATTACATGAGCTGTGTCTGTAGAGCACCAGAAGCATGTCAGGACAAGCATTTGAGTTCCTTCCTCAAAAAAAGTCAGCTGTATCCCTTTGACATTCTATGTTTGCAAAGTAGAATGATGGGGAATAATATCTGCACTGCCTAAATGCCCACTCTTCAAACCTCTCCTAGGAAATTATCAGGTAGCCAAGAAAAATTTTAAGCTACCTAAATTACTTTCAGACCCTGTTTCGGTATTTGTTGTTACAGAGGTCTCAATACAGAGAGCTGTTCCACTTTGTTTCTCAGTGTAGAGAGCTGTTCCAGTTGGTTTTAATCAAACTGCTTAATTACAAAATGCTGGGGGACTTACTGCTTGCTTTTCAAGTTTGTTCATTAATCTGTGTTAGATTCTGCTCAAATGAATTATGGCACCAAGCCAGTTTGCTTCACAAAACTAACATTTAAAGAAGTAAATAACTGAAAATGGTTAAAAGCCATAATTATTTTTGTAATGCAACATCTAATTAATCCACGAAGCACACTGAAACAAGTGCTAATTGAAGAGAATACCTTAACAAGATTTTCAAAAGGAATTATTAGACATGGTTAGGACTAAGAATTTCACCATGCCAGTAACTGAAATCAAGCTGCAAAGTCACTTTCACATTTCTATATATAAGCTAACCGCAGGCAGGGGCTGAGAAAGGCATCTGTCTCCCTCGCATGAGCAGCAGCCTGATGCAACGCGTTGGTTGTTTGCGTCTGTCTGAGGCATGACACGTTAGCCATTATCAGAGACAAGGTCCATGTAATCTTGTATCATTCATCTGTTTTCTTGTGGCAGTTCCAATATTGCTGTGTAACGTCAGAGGAATGTGATAATGAATAACTGACTCATGATGAAGCCATCATCTCAAAAGCCTTCTATGCAACTAAATGAATTAGTGCTTGGTATGAGCAATATCTTGATGTGACTAAGCTCCCAAGATAACTCAACTGTTTACCCATTAGCAAAACAAGCTGGAACCAGCCCAGAATTAGGCTTCTGGCAGAACACCTTCAAGGTAATTTCCCTATAGCAAGTGTGACAAGCATGCCCTCAAAAGATGTGATCTCTTATAAGAAAAATTGGAGAGAGGACAGTAATTATTGAAAATATGGCTGAAATTCTTGCTCCACTGAAGCCCCAAGAGTTCTGCCATTTCACATGGATCTTTAAATCCTATTCCCTATTCTGCAGCTTAGGAAGATGCAATACAGGAGTTCAGGAAGCCTATGTACAAAAAAATATCACCTCTTTTCTTCACAGAATCAGCACCAAGCTTGGACAGAATTCACTTGTCTTTCCTAGATCTGCTTGTTCAAGATAAACATAGCACCGAGGACTGCCATTGCATGGAAATGAGCATAACCAATCCTTCACCACCTAGTTCTCCCATGACTCTACAAAACTCAGTGCCAGCTCACACTTTTCAAGGGAGAAGAGGGAATCTTTGGGAAATCCTGAACATTTGAAAGCCAGATAACTATTACTGGCTCCAAGTATTCAATTCATTTTTTGCTCAGGGGATTTTTCTCTATCTTCAAATTGAACCAATTAGTCAAATTTTTGTAGTAACCATAAGTGACATAAAAGATCAAACCAGCCTCTGGTATATGGTTCTGATTTCAGCCACAATCAGCTGATTACTACACTTTGCTTTTACAAGCCAACTATTATGACACAGGAAAAAATATTGGAGTAAAAAAAAAAAAAAACCAAAAAAACAAACCAACCTTAGAATACACACCCAAAGTATTAGCTGTTTTCCAAATGAGTAAACATAATTAAACATATTTTGTTTATACAGCAAGTGTGCTGGAAATATGAAACCCACAGAATCTATGCTTAATTGTCTCAAAGTGAAGAAAAGCTGTGACGGATCCACTGGTGTATGGTTTTACATGTAGATAAATGGATACCTTTAGTTTGAAATGCTGCAGAACTTTTTTTCAAGAGGCCTGAAGTAAAATACAGTGTCTGGACTTCTTATTCTTTTATTATCTTTTTCAGTTATTCTTTTTTCCACATATTTAAGAAATGCTTTCCTCATGATTTCTCTGTCCCTCAACTAATTTTGTCCAATGTCAAGTATTAAAATAAGTGTTTTTGCAGATACAGCTTTTCCCTTCCAATATCTCTTATCACAGAAATATTGGCTGGGAGGGACCTCTCAGTTTCCCTCTCAACACGGGACCATTGCCAACACTGGCTCAGGTCAGCCACGGCTTCGTCTAGCCAAGACTCAACAACCTCCAAGGATGGCGCTTCCACAGCCTGTCTAGACAACCCGTCCCAGGCCTGCACTTCCGTTCTAGTGAAAACTGTTTTCCTAATATTCAACTTGCAGCTTCCAAATGGCTGTTTTACAGCCACTGCCCCCTTGTTTTATTATCTGGCACTACTAACATCTCCCTCGTCTTGGTAACTCCCTTCCAAGTAGCTGTAGATTGTTAGTAGGGAGCTGCCTCAACCCCTCTTTGCCCAACTAAACAAGCCCAGCTCTGTGAACCTTCTTGCTTGGTCACATACTGCTGGCTCCTGATCATCTCATTAGCTTTGTGCTGGATCTTCTCCTTTACATTTGCAGAACTGAAGCTCTCGGTTCACTGCAGGAGAACTTGAAAAAGAAGGAAACAACAGATTTTTTTTTTTTCACTGCAACAGGCACCCACATCCTGAAGCTATGCCTTACTAAGAAGTTTCCTACTTCTTATTTGGACAAATGTAGGATCCCAGCAGCCAGTCCTCCAGCTGGCAGTACCTGACAGCTTTGGCAACTGTACATTATCACTTTACAATTGGAAATTATGTTGCCGTTGGATCACCAAGTACCCAATTCATTCAGAAAAAACAATGCAATACAACTGAAGTAGATAAATTAGCCTTTATCCCAGTTTTCTCATATGGGCCTTTTACAGCTGTTAATTTAAGATCCATCTGTCTGTCGTATTCCTGATGCCATTCACTGCTATCATTTTAACAGCTACAGTCTCCTTTCATTCAAATGAAGGATTTGTGTGGGAACAGCTGGACTGCTACACACAGCTCCCAGTCCAGCACTCCCTTATTACTGCAAAACATGTAGAGAGGCGCATAGCTTCATGTGCCGCTTCACAAGATTTCAAAGAGAAACATGGCCTCCATCCAAAAAGAGTTTATCATGGTTTTGCCAAACCAAAAGGCTCAGAAGTCACAAATAAAGCCAGGCCAAAACCATGAGATTGATTTATTTAGATGCTTCATTCAGCAACTCTTAAATAGGAAAAAGATGCTGAAATACTTCAAGGATCTGGGCTTTAATACCTCACAAGTGATACTGAAATCACCCTCTCAGCTCTGCCAACATTTAGGGAGGTTATTCTAGTCTCACTTTATGGATTAAGGACTGAGTGAGAACTGTCAACAAGGTCTGATAATGCTGGTGAAGCAAAAACTTTACTCCCCTTGATGTCTGTGCCTCAATTCAGAGGCATGTTTGCTATAGGACCCTTCCTCCTCGCTGCTTCATTGGCTGGACATATGTGGCAGGAGACACCACAGGAGCACAAAACAGCAGGAGAAGTGCCCAAGCTAGCTAGATGACAGCTTCATGTACTTAGGGACAAAAATGGAGGAGACAATGCAATTTATGGAGGAAGCTGTGCACTACACAGAAAAGTCTGCAGGACAGCTGCACAAAAGCTTGTTTCAGGAGGTGGCATTCGCCTTGACCTACCCACAACAAACAACACAGAGCTCTACTGGGTTTGTCTCAAAGCTATTCATGTGGTCCAAAATAGTGCCTGGCAACTTCACGCAATGACAAAAGCCCACAAAACTCAAGTGTGCCGTTGCCTGATTCAGTGTGGTGACCTCGGGTATACCTCTTCTTTGGATTACTTGTCAACTCCTCACCTTAGTATAAAACAAAAGCCTACTGTAAGAATTATTCTTAAGTTGACCTTAAAGAAGCTACAGCTGAACAAGTACAGCTCAGCTTCATGCTTACAGGAGAGCCAATTCCATTAAAGACTGGATCACTACTGGTTTCTGAGTGGCCTCACACACAGTGATTAATGCTGCTTCCATTGGACAATATGCAGAACCTTTTCATGTAAAGTTTTCAGCACTTTGAAATTGGTTTGGAGTTATCTGCTCAATCTCCTGGCCTGAGGAAGTAACAGAAAAGAATCAAGCCTTTTTTATTATTATCCTCAATTTTGGTGCTGTCTCCAACATTTCCTTTCAATTCCTTATATTCGAGTGGAGCTAAATTATGTACCGCTTTTGAACCAGAATTCATGAGATCCTGGGGAAACAAATTGCCACAGAAAGCCAGACCAAAGGTCTGACAGGGGTTCCTGAAAAACTGTGACAAGTCAACAGCCATTCCAAAGAAAATTCCCAAGGATTCACCCCACAGAGCACAAAAGAAAAGCAGGCAGATGGGGAAACGTGTCCCTTCACCTGATCTCTGACCACCCTCTATTTATGGTCTAGTCCAAGGATCCACACATACTTTTACCTATGCCAGCCCCAGCGCTCATGGCAGATCCCACATCAGCAGAAGTAATACTAATATACAGCACACAGCTTTTGCAAGAGTACTGTGGACAACTAATGCCACATTAATTACTGTGAGAAAGCCCCTGTTCAAATCAATAAATATTAGAGCACAAGTCTGAAAACTGCAGTAACCAAAAACCTGTTCAGCATGCACTAAGTGATGCATTTATTCTGCATGGCTCAGTCTCTCTCACCCTCTTCTGACCTCTAACACATTCACTCCATACATATCATTTTGTTACTGACAAATTAAAATTCAGTTAACATTCCTGGAGACTTCAATCACAGTGCTCGAAACCCCTGCATATCTCAGCAGATACACTCATCTTCCAGTTCTGAGATGATCACAATTTTTATTTTTATTATTTTTAAATGTTCTTGCCAGTTTCCATTGCAAATCACGCAATGTCTGGTGAGCAAATGAAAGGGTAGAATGTTCTCATGCTTGTGAAAGACATTTAGTCTGGGAGAAAGTTTCTTAGAAGTAGCTACACTTTTTCTAAAAAGAAAAATACAGTACATACTTGGAATAGAATGAATAGAACAGAAAAGATGACATTAAGACAAGGGTGTAAGGAATATTTTGATGGTGGCCTGAAGAGCTGAAGATGTTTCTCTGCTACACTGGTAACAGAGAAACATCTGGATGGAAAAGGAATCAGAAAAAGGAGCCTTTATTACAAGCCCTGGTGTAAAAAGAGAGTGTTTACTTGCTAAAGAGAATACAGCGAGGTTTTATGCCCAGTTCATACAGAAAGTCATTATTAACATCTTTACTTCATGGCTGCTGCAGGCAGATACACTCAAGCTCCAAACTAAACTGACCTGATAGAAATAAACTTCACCTTTCATGTGTGGCTTTGCACAATACTTCAACTGTTGCCTCAGCACACAACTTGTGTTTAGGGATCCTGCTACATCTTTCAAGACTGGGAACTTTAGAAACTATCATTCATCAGCAGAAGGAATGTTAGAGGCTACAGGTTAAAAAGCCTTCCTTTTTGGCTACTTAGTGCACATAGCCCTAAACAGTCATCCTTTCTGAATTTTAATAACAAGCAGTTGCACTTTTCTTTGATAATCCTTAACTGTACTGAGGCTGAGATTGTAATAGTTTGTATCAGTACCTGCTATATGGGGCCAATTCTCCCTTATGCTTACAGGGACCACAGAAGTTACACATCTTCACACAGCACATTGCAAAGCAGGACTAGAATCTGCATCATAGTCATTTACATTAAAGGGAGTGTAATCATCCACAGTCCAATTTAGTAACACTTTCAACTTCTGCTTTGATGGATGTGACTACGACACACAGGGCAGCAGAGAATCATGTCTTAGCATGTTTAGACACTCAGAGAGCAGAACATCATGGTACAGGTTTAATGATAATTGTATAGTGATCTGTATTACATTCTTTTCAGCCTCTCCTTAATCATAACCAACATATATAACCTATACTATGAACGATAGCCTGACAAAGAAAAATAGAAGATTTGAAACTTCTATGGATCCCAGTTTGGCATCTCCCAGCAGCATGAAATTGAATGAAGCAAATCATATTTTAGACCATAAGCAGGGGGTGGGGATGTGGTTTTTTTCCTACTCAGAGAACTTCTGAATATGATCAGCTTTGGGAGCCAAGCACAGGCTAAGAGCAATTTCACATAAATACAGGAAGAACCGATGACAACACTTGGGAATAATCACAATGAGTCAAAGCTGCAGAAGTCTTCCCAATGCTACAGGATCACTCGGAAAAACAATCTCTCATTTTCCAAAGACAGTAAGTGATGATAAATGAGGACACATTTATTAAGAGGGAACTTTGCATCCGGTTTTCTTCTCTAAAATCACAGCAGAGGATGGGGTCTCTGTATGCTGAGCACTTTTCTAATACAGTAATCCCAACTTGTTCATGAGACCAAGATGTGACTAATAACCTCATAGACAGATTTTTTTTTTTTTAACACCTTGAAGGACTTCACAGCTTCAGAAGAGAGAGCAAGCAGAAGGATACTTATTTTAAAGAAAACTCATCTTCTCATTCAACCTCAGTTTCCAGAGGTTCAAACAGAAGACTATGCACGTCTCAAGGGAAACTTAAGCTCAAAAAATGTGTAATTATAACTGGGATATGTGAGTGCTGAAGGCAGCCCATTGCCTCTGCCAGGATGGGCACGAGCTTTAGGCAATCAAAAGATTTTTCTCCCTGTAATCCAGTTATTGATGCATGGGCCAAACCAAAATCTAGTAGCACAAATGAACTAGGCAGCTGGCAGCTCTGCAGCTTTTCCTCCTGCCATGGATTGCCACTGTCTTCATGCACAGCGTTCATCTCTCTTCACCTTGTTTTTCCTCACTTACAGGACGTAACTGCACTTAGTTCCCATACAGGACTACTGTGAATTCAAATTCATTCAGACTGGTTGAGAAATTATATGGGAATGTAAAGCATCAGTGCGCCAGAGGAGCCTGCAGGCAAGCTTCAGCAGACAGCCATGTGCTAAGCCAGAGCAGAGTATGCACGGGAGAATAATTACATTCGGGTGGTGGCACAGGGGAAATTATGAAAGCAATTCAGAAGCATTGTAATAAAGTACAATGCACTGTAGTGCTGCTCAAATTCAAAACATGAATAAATTCTTTCATATGTTAAGTGCTCCCTGAAGTACAGGGCTGCCTAAAGCACGAGGCCCTGTATGGGGGGCACAGTGGTAAAGGCTTAAATCTGGGTTTGGGTGCCTGACACAGAACTGCACCTGAAATTCAAACTGACATGCCCACAGCTCCTTAGCTGTCTGAACCACAAAAGCCAAATCAAACATTGCTTCAGCTGGAACTTACCCTTTGTACCTTAAAAACCATTATATTAAAGAGCAATGTCATTTATGAGCTGGCCATGGGGAAGGGCAGGTGTCTAACACTTAGAAATCATTTCAGCTATGGGTGATAAATCCAGTCTATAAACTGAAAGCATCCAAAATGAGCTCCACATTCAATCCCACCACTTTTCTTTCTTTTTCAGTTGCCTTTGCTGGGATAGATGCTGAGCTCCAAACCTGAACAACCTCCTTTAGTGACAGTGGCACAGCTGTAACCCAAGGTCACATCAGCATGTTGCTGGCAGCTTGCTCCAATACCTGCTGAATTCAATGGAAATCTTTCAATGGGCTTCAGCAAGCTTTGGTTTACTCCCTAGGTGACACTGCATGTCTTTTTTTTCTTCTTTTAAGCTTCACAGTATCAGGCAGTTAAAAGTGTTATTTAATCTCTAGCCAGCTTTAGTTGACTTCTCAGCAGGAAGCTCAATCTCACCAACAGACCTTGGAGCCTTCCACTGTGAAGCAGCAGAGAGGAACATGTGTTACTTGGGGGCTGTTTTAATCACCATTTCCTTGGGGATGGTTCAAGTAGATACTAATATCTTAATGACACAAGTTCACCAGGGCAGAGAAGGTATCTCCTTGCCTCCTAACTCACCCACTGGGAAAACAGTCCCAGAGACTAGGTTGATCATAAAAATATGCCTGACTATTAATCTGAGTGTACAGGAGCTGGCCGATCAGTCCTCACTGGGCATTTAGGGGATGGGAGGGCACATAGCCACGGAGCACTGTATCTTGAGAAGAGATCTTTAGCAATAATAATAATAATGATAATAATAATAGGTACCCATCCCCCCCCAAGAAGCTCAGCTTGCCAATGTGTTCTGTTCATATTCAGTACATCCTCACGCATTTCAAAATTAAGTCTTAGTTTCAAAGCCCTGACAACCATGTATGGCACTGCCTGTTACCCATGAGTATACAAGTGTATTTACACTGCAAGAAGGTTAGTGTACATATAGAGCTTACAGAAACAGAATATACATTTTCTCCCTTTCATAACAACCTAAACTGAAGATGACATGAAAACTAGGGTACAGGAGAAAACCAAACCAATGTGTTTCTGTCTAGAAATCTAGAGGAGCAACCTGCTACTAGAGTCAGCAGCCATACCAGCAATGTTTCAGATGAATGATTTTCACACCATTTCCTAACAGGACACCTCCCCAGCAGCTTCAAGTTCCTCCTTCCATGGTGCTAAACGAAGGAAGATGAACACAGCTGCCTGGTACATGCTGACCGCCCTCTCTCCTGCCACCTGCACAAGGGGGATCTGCAACAGCCCGTTACAGCTCTGGTGTCCCAGCAACTACAGACAGAACTTGCTCAGTTCCTGAAAAGAGCCCATCAACAGCATTTCTTTGAACACACGGCAGGACTCCATTACCTACAAGCTTCTAGGTCCTTCTTTCCTGGGGAGAAAGCCCTCCCCTAGAGCAATCAGTAATGGGAAAAGAAGATGCATATGTTACCTCACATGTCACTCATAGTAAACTATATTTGCATCCTTGCATCCAGAAATAGATGAAAATTTGCCTGTTGCTCAAAGGACATGCAGATTTGCGTTTGTCATTTAGCTCTTCCCAGAATCATCAAGATGACAGAACCACAAAACTGGGGGTTACTTTAGCACTGTGACTTGGAGTGCCATTTCTCAGGCTGTTATGAACCAAATACAGAATCCTGTTCCACCAATCTCACACCTCCTGCATGGCAGCTCTTTTTCAGAAAGATATTTGGGCTTAGTTTAAAATATATATGCTTTGCTGTTAAATAGCTTTTCTGCAGCGATGCTTGCAAAATATAGTCACACTGACTGAACATACTTAGTTTGTAAAATACAAACTGCGTGCCAAACTACAATGTTACAGGGGACTTCAGCCCACTGCTTTGAGTCTCAAGGCCTATAACATTGAGTGGCATTTTTAGGTGTCACGCTAGGCATACATTATGCCCATCTGCATGAGTGGTCTCATTTCCTTACATTTACAACCTGCAAAAACCATGAATAAACTTTGACTTTATGATATTTTTTTTTTCTTTCCAGTAAGCTTCAGATTTGTAACTTGGCAGAGAGAACCATTGTATTTAACCACCTGTGCAGACATTAACTAAACACTTGAGCTTTAAAACCAAGAAAACATAAAGTGCTAACACTTTGTAGATAGATGCTTGGGTACCTTCCAACTTCTCTTAGCAAGATGAGGTTGTGAATGTGCAGCACCTTCATACAGTCTCTGCTCTCCCTTACTGTACAAGGACGTGGGAGTGCTGCCTTGTGCAGGACGATTTGCGGTGCTAGAGCCGTTCCCAAGCAAGAGTCATTGCAAGGAAAGGTGCACACAGGGCTTTGGGGAGGTCAAAGCCTCTTTGTGTGCTGTGCTTACTTGACAACGGTTGCTTGCAAACTGGAAGCCACAGAGATTTCACAGCTAACCCCACCAGGGATTTCCACTTGTGTTATCCTTAATTTTTCATTGAAAAAACACCACCAGGTCTGAACAAAGCAACAGCCTTGTTCTGCAAGGTACTTCACATGTACTTGGGCCTCAAGTGTCTCCATCCCCCAAAACCATAGGTTGTACTGACAGCAAACAGAAGAAAAGCTTTGTTAACCACATTTCATAGATGGAAAATTGAAGCCCAAAGGGAATAAAGTGACTTACTGATGACTACAGAAGTCACTGGCAGAACCAGGATTTGAACCCTGGTAAACCAATTTCAAGATCCATGCCTTAACTCCAACACTATCTTTAGCTACTACTGGAGAAATAAAGACCACAAGAATTGGCTGCAGAAAAACATTCAAATCCTGCCAAGCTAGAGACATAACACAGAAGAAAGCATTATAACTTCAGGAAAGGCAAATCTGTACCATAACCTGGCCCTTCCTGGACTCTTTCCAAGTCCTTGCTGTTTAACACTCCAGGGACTTTGATTTCAGAGTTGTCAAGTTTCAGTTAATTATCTCTATTTCGTTAGGCTCTGATCTGCCTCATTTCTTCCATATAAGCCACAGCAGCTTATGTTGTGCCCACCTATGGACTAGATATATGCAGCATTATCTTTAAGCCTGAGTCAGTTTGAAAGGGAAATAGCTAACAGGCTGAGGCCAGTGTCCTTTACATCGACTGCACTGGGCTCTGGCTAGACTCCCCAAACCAAATCCCTGCTGACTGCTTCACTGTACATAAAACCTGTGTCATTACAAGGCTCTTCCCTTGTAAGCCAGAGCCAAGAAGCCTGTCGGGCCTCAGAGCAAGAAGCCCCTGCTAAATGGTCAGTTCAGAGTCAGTACAAATAAACTGAAATTGCTCGAAAGTGAGATCATTGGCAATTTATTCTTGCCCAAGCCCTACCAGAAAGAAAACAGTGTTTCATGTTGGGGCTTTTTTCCTCCTCTCTCCCGCTCTCATTTCTCATCTCTCTGCTATTTCCATGTGCTTCCCACCACACTGTGATTAATCTTTTCTAAGGCCTAAGGGACTGGAGTAAAGAGGTAAGTCAGACTGTATCAAAGACCCTACACAGAGGCAGCCAGGATCTGCCCCAGCTTTTGTGGGGCTGCAGCATTCCAAGAAACATTTTCCATCCTCAGAAGTTATAAAGAGTCAGAACTTTTACAGCTCATTAGTAAATCATTAATGAGATATTCCCTTTACCTCTCAACGTGCTCCTTGCTTCCCTCCCCCAAACCAATCCTAAAATCCTCCTGTGAAAAAGAGCATTTTGTTTTCAAGGCCCTGTAAACGCCAAACTCCTTTTCTTCCACTCCCCAGCACAACATTTTCCAAGAGCTAAATTCAAGCCCACCAAAGCTACTGCCAGGGAGGTACAGAGCTGGAGCCAACCTGCTTGGCACAAGCAAGGGGATTACCACACTATGCCACACATACCGTGCCTAAATTCTGGCTTTCCAAAAAAAACCCACCAAATTATTAAGAGCTGGAGCCCTGGCGAAAGTCTGGAAGATATTTGACTCCAGTACAGATCCTAAATCTACACAAGAAACTTGCCAGTCTGTCCATCGATGTCAATTAAAGTGAGGAACAGGGTCAGCTTTTGTGATGTATGCCAGCAAAAGCTTTTCCAATGCAGCTGTATAAAAGCACATTTATCAGCACTTTTCACTCACTGAATAATTATCAACTAATACCATCAAAAGTAGTTTCTGTCAGTATAAATTGTGCCTATTTGATGAGGATCCTGGAAGCACAGGTGTATTAGAGCAACAGGTGTAGAATAAGTCTTGAGCTCCTACACTGAGAAATAAAGCAACATTTTCCAGAAACCAGTTGCAAAAAGGGTTCTGTGCAACACAGATGAATGCTGCAGGATGTAAACACTTGACTGAATTGAAAAGAAATGGGCTCCTGCCAGGTACCCAGCTCCAAGAAAGTCTTCCACAGTATTTGCAAAGATTTGGGTTCTCTATCAGATCCAAACCTTATGACATTACACTTGGTTTTAAGAAACAAAAGAAAAGTTTAGAGAAATGTTTTGTCATGTGACTTCTAGTTTTCTTTACTTTTTATTAAGTAAAAAAGAATCTCCCACATTTATCTCATGGCATGTTAGCACTTATTCCTACCCTTGCCACAGACTCAGAGTATCTGCAAACGTACAGTGTTTTGGTGTGGTCATTCTTGCAAAATTATCAATAATCTAGCATTACTTGACAGTATCCCTGAAGTCTGAGCTGCTGACACCTCCTGATTGAAAACAGAATTCCCTGATGAAGAAAAAAGTCTGTCCTTGGTTTGAGAGAGAAGTCAAAAAGTTTAAAGTTGCTGAAAGATTAGAAGTAAAAGCAAGAAACTCTAAATATGTTATATATTTAAATATCACAGGGAGTACGGAACTTGGCCTTAATGTTTTAACATATCACTGATAATAACAGGACACATAAGCACTAAGCCTGAGTCAAAAAGTATCAGTGCCTAGAAGACGACTGGAAATTCAGAGTTCAATTTAGTTTTGTGTTTTAAATGTAAATCCAAACCAGTTATATTCCACATAGATTTGTCTGAAGAATTTTAACAAAAATATTGTCAACACCAGAATATTTCATTCAGGACATTGCCTCCCATGACATGACCTCTCTCAAACTCTTCCAGAGACCCCTGTGAGTCGGGGGGAAATGTGCTTAGATCCCACCTGGAACATACAGTTAATTTTTGCATGGTGCAGGAACTGTAGCTTGGTTTTTTCAGAATAGACAGGCCAACATCCTAACAATAGTGCAGTAGTCATAAATGCCACACGAACTAGAATCTTGCATTTCTTATATCCCTTTTCAAATTTGAGGAAGAAAAAAAGAAATCAGTGTGAAAACAGACATTGCCATACAGTGTCACAGGAAGGAGGGACTGCTTAACATGCAGTTTCTGGTACTGGTAAAGAACGAAGCTGAACTGGGACCACATCTCAATGACATGGCAACACCTTTCTCCAGCTGCCCCTGCTGCTCTGCTTTTACCCATTCTACTCATTCTTCAGTCAAATCCAGGCCTTGAGGCAGAAAGTCTGCCCTTTTCTGTAACATTGGGTTAGCAATATTTTTACAGGTACAAAGAGCTGGAGTTAAAACCCAGAAAGACAATGTCTTGTGCATCCTGGTAAAGTGTCTGGCATCCATGCAACAGACTTTTCAACATTTATTTAATTAAAGACTGGATCCCACAGACTCCCACCTTAACAAATGAACATAGCAGCTGCAAGTCAGCAAAGAAAAATAAATTTTGACATGCTTTACTTTTTTGAGAACATTAAGATGGCAGCTGACAGCGGGGGTTATGGGATGGGGGTTTTTTTGTTTCTTTTTAAGAGGCTACTGAGATGCCCTAGTTATTCAATGGAAAGCTACACAGAAAGCAAAATATTTCTCTACTTGCCAAAGTGCAAAGAGGGAAACCAGACAAGATTGAAATCAGCAATTTTACCCTGACAGTGACATCAAATCTTTCCTAGTGGAGCCACACGCAACATAAAAGTGATCTATTGCCAGGATGCAAGTGTTCTGGTTGATTTCAAATCAAACTAATTCTAATATCAAAGTACAACTGGTGGAGCCCTTGTTTATATATGGCAAGATTTAAATCCAGAACAACTATTTGTTGGAAACTGAGTACTTATGCTTGCCATCAAGAGTTCTTTGGACTCGCCCTGCTTTAATCTTTCTGGGTTTTAACAGAGGCTGGATTCTCTGGTCATCACCTGTAAAGGTGGACTTAAACACTCCTGTGCTAGAGGAGTTAATACAAGGGTGTACTCAACCCCCACGGTCCTGATGGAGACAAAAGCAAGACCTTTGTCAGGTAGGTTGCAAGCTAGATGGATAAGGTCCAGGTCCATCATTCCTGGTCATGGTGCCCACCACGTCCATCACCCTGCCCAAGGGTCCAGCACACAACCCCACTGCCTGTCCCTCTTCCCCAGGCCTCTCGTGCCTCTCCACCATCCCCTTGGGGCACAGAGCAGGCACCTCATCCACTGTTCCCCGCATCCCTTCTCCTTACAGGGACAAACACCTTCATGACAGAGGTGAGAGGGACAGCAGGGAGACAGCAAGGGGGACATGCTGCAGGGATAGACACCAGCTCAGGCACAAATGTTACTGCCATTCACACTGCACGAGTGGGCCAAGCAGAAAGGAGATACGAAGCTATCAAGGAAATAGGTAAATGCCAAAACATTAGCACAGAAGTAGTAACAAAGGAGTACATTAGGAAAAAATAGTTTTGAATTAGGCCATGGTTATGCAAACCAAATGAAGCAAGAACAGCTACAACTAGTTAACAGCCAAGCAAAACCTGCCCATTAAGACATATTTGCATTTTGCAAGGGCCCAAAGAGACCTATTATTCTACTTTATTTCATCAAACATCTTTTTTGAGGGAAAGGGTAATTTAGCTCAAATTTTCCTTAGATTTTTCCTTAGTGAGCACAGTCTGGGTTTTATTGGGAAAAGAATAATCTTTTCAGGAAAGTTACTAAAAAAGCAAGCCACATATATTCAATTAAAATTTTAAATAAGATATGAATTCATTTGCAAAATGCGAAGTGCTAATAACCTTGGCATATTTTAGTCAGATGCACTTTAAGAACAATTCTCTGCTCCATGAAAAGCATTTTAAATGAACAACTTAAATCAGCTCTATTAGCAGTTTTAGAAACAGGGATGTGGTTATGAAGACAATTCCAGCCAGAAAAGGGCAGACATTTGTAGGGGAAAATTACGGGAATGTAAATCATTTTCCAATAAATATTCCATGCAGAATATTCAATTCTGTGATATACAATACTGTCTTTTTCCAGAGATATTACTTTCCCTCCCTGTGGATGCTGAAAGTGATTGCAGTATTAAGTTTCAATTGATTGTTAACAAAACCCCAAGCCTGTTTCTACTTTTGATTCAATCCACTTAGAATAGCAGGCTGAGCTTTTCTAATCTCATTTTAATTTTCCATGGGGGACTAAGTGTCCAAAATCCTTGAGGGGGCTGGAAGCTTCAGCTGTAGGATGCAACAACCATTCAAAGTCAATGGAGAAAGACAGTCATTTAGACTAGGTCCCTAATGGCCTCAGTACGCTCTGGAAAGTGCCCCGAATTACCATCTTTCTCATAAAGCAGAATATCATTCTGCCCATATCGGGCCTCTAAATACAGTTAACACTCAGCCTTTGGAAGAAAAAAGATCACAAGAAACAGCCTTAAGAGAATAGTCTCACATTACAGCTGCCTGTTAACAGGCCCCAGGACTGGTTTTCCTCAGTTCACTGTTACTGATGCTGGTTTGGAGTCCCCTGTATCATGCCACCTTTCAAGACTTCTATTTCTGTATATCTAATAACTGCCTGAATCCTATCCCGTGCATGCAAGGACTGCAGGGGAAATGTGACAGTCATTCCTCAAACTTTTTTCTTGACCTGCCCTGCTTTACCTGTACCACCTCATACCTTCTTCACCTTTCTGTCCCTCCACATACCCAGCAGGGCAACAGGGAGTTACCTATCTGGGCAGATTCACTAGCCTTTCACTGGCTTTCACCTGCCAAAAAACCAAACCACAAAAACCAAATAAGCAAAAAAGGCAACCCAAGCACTTTGGTTTCTCAAGTCCCATCCACTCAGGCCTGGTTCCTGTAAATCTCATACTGGCTATTGAACATAAGGTCTCCTGCCAGTCCTAGAAGTAGTGTCCAAAGAGGAATTTCACACTTGGTAGATGTTTGGGGACAGCCTTGAAAGACTTGTTCAAATAGCCCACATCCTCCTTTAAAAATCAACCCCTTAACCTGCAATTTTACTCTCCTGCCCTCTGCCTTAACTCCCTCTCTGCATACCTTATCTCTGCAACTTCGACATTTTCAACATTAATGGCATAAATACAGGAAATTCCTGCTGCATGTTAAAATGAAGAGGTTTTACAGTACTGTTTCAGACCGGCATATCAAACTTAAGAATAAACATTCTTTACAGCTCAGTGCTTGACCCCGTATACAACTTCTGGAGTATAGCACAAGACACACAATAACCATAGAAATCAAATTCAACAACTCAAGAAACAATTCCAGTAGATCAAGTAGCCAAACCACCCCACAGCCAGCACCTTGCTAACCAGCACTGTTCAGTACCTCTCTCCTCAGCAGCTTTATTCTTCAGACTTAATGAGACAGATGCAAACAGCAGGCACTTATTCTCTAATTAAGCAATTTGGCTGCCACTTTGTGATCATTAACCCAATGTTGCTGGGTCAAGATTGCACACAAAGTATTTCTTCCTTCCCTGCACTCTCTCCCTTTCAATCCTAATGTATGCCGGGCT
>VYZV01012859.1:137454-148272 GCA_013401275.1 Pandion haliaetus | reverse complement strand
TGATCCACAGGCTGCACAGGTAGATTGGAGCAGGCAGCTGAATTGGAGCCCTAAACCAGGATGAGCTCAGTCATCCAGTCACTTTTTCCAGTGAGATGAATTCTGTATCCAAACAGAAGGTGAGTGGCAGAAGAACAAGTGTCACAGGAACTGCTGATGGTGAGAACAGCCTAAGGAAGAAAAACAGGCAATGCAGCTGCTGCCTAGTGAGAACCCCAAGAGACTTTTTGCATGTATGGGGTGCGTAAGTTGAAGTGTATGCACACAGTCAGGTAGCAGAGGATTTGCTGAAGACCTCTGCTTAGTGTAAGCAGTTTGCCTCAAAGAGGAGATTTTTTTCATTGGGAGGGAAAGGATTGCAGCTAGTTGTTCTAGTCTGAATGCAAACAGCATTCTTTTCCTTCTGTATTCACTGATGAAGTGCGATAAGCAGCAAACTTCATGGAACAAATGCAGCCTAGGCTAGCTCCATATGGTTTCAGAGCTGCACCTATTCACACTATTACCAAATTTGGTCACAGCACCACATAAGCTGTTTGCAAGAGAGGTATAAAGGGGCATCTTGTACTACAATCTGAGGTGTGATGGTGTAAAAGCATCATGGACTTCCACACAAGAGACAGATGGAAACTGGATCCAGGAGATATGGGTGACTGCAAGTATTTGCTTCCTGTCACAAAAGCGCCAGCTCAGACTAAACTAGATAGGCTTAATATCACATCTAAATCAAACAGACAGAGCAACGCAAGCCTGAAGGAAGAGCAGACAAGGACAAAGTAGAACACAAGGAGAATTTGAAAGAGGTTACATTTCCTGGACCATGACAATAATTCTGGAGAACTAAGGAGCACAATTAGCAACTTTCCAGCTAATAAGTATATCACTTAAGAAACCCAGCACCGTGAAGACTGAGGCAAAGTCAGAAGAAAGGTTATATGCTATTGACTGAATATATAATTCTTAAGAAAAGAACTGCCAACCCACATTTCTCCCCATTTCTCCCTCACACATGCACACATTCCCTGCAAAACTCATACAAGCAAAGCTTTCGGAGTTTGGAGAGGCAGGCTGCGCTGTCATTTGTTCTTGACTAAATCAGGGAACTGCTCTACTCAGTTTTCTAAGACCAAAAGTGCTGACCAGAGATACATGCATATTTAATAATGCCCAGTTCAGTCTGTGGCAGCTACAAGTTCAGTGTCTTCATTTTTTTCCCTTCTCCTCAAGGCAATTTCTACTAGGAAATACCAGCAGCTCCCAACTCCTTGTAATAGTTTCCATGGATTCTCCTCCGGAATACGTCTCCCCTTGTGCACTACACTCTGGAATTTCACTTCACAGCAAGATGAACAAGAGTAGGTCATTGCAATGGGCAAAAACACTAGGAAAAATGAAGAACAGAAACAAAGACTTAAATTACACATGACCTGATCTTCCAACCCTGCAGTTTGTGAAGTCACTTTCATTGGAAGTAAATACATTAAGCATAATAATAAGAGTTTCACATCTCTGTTTTTGTCCTGTGTAAACAGACTCCATAACAGGCAGGATGACAGGAAATCCCATCCCAAGGACCTAGCTTAATATCACCATTTCAGAACAGATCCAGCTCTCATAGCAAGTAACACCTGTTAAGGAGACATCAATGATGCACACAGTCATGAAGTTAAGGCAGAGAATGTTTTGATTGTTAATTCAAGATGCTCTCAGAGCTCTGTGGTGACCCAGCTGGTCATTCCTGCTCTTGTTTGTCCGAGTGGCAGAACAGTCCACAGATCATGGTGGTTATGAGTAAGCAAGCATGCATGCATTTCTGTTGACAGCATCTTCCCAGAAATGATCACAGAACCTGACTGGTATGCATAAGGTCTTTAGACTTTTTTCAAATATGTTATATATATTTATAAATCTCATTTCAGATGAAAGCCTGAAATGAGATTTACTTTCCTCAGCCTTTTGATAACTTCCTGTAGACAAAGACATACAGAAGCTGCTGCTTAGCACAGGGTGGCTTATTGCATGTATTTAAGGATTGCAAATAAGTGTTCCTTAGCCAAATATTTCCACCCATGGGGTGATGCGTTTACATATCCTGTGGTACACGATCAGCAGTTACTTAAGATATACTGTGCCTCTAATGTTTGAAACCTAGCATGCCACATGCTGGGAATCCAGTAGCCTCAAACTGTTTGACCTCAGTGAGAAACACTGCTCCAGATGTGAAAGGGCATTATCTTCCCTTTTTAGATATGACTTCCCCTATGATTCCCTTTTTCTCCTACCTAGAAATCTGAAAACTAAAGTTAACAGAGGCATAGTCAGGAAATAGAAGAAATTATAGAGCTTGCACAATATGTAATACATTCAAATAAACCAGAAAAAAGCAACCAAAATAACTACAAAATTTGCAATTCTCTGGAAAGAGAAGGGCTTATTTTTCAAAGCATCGGGATGAACCTACACATTCCTAATACATGGGGATGCCCAAAGACGGAAGCGTGTAAGTTTAGATTGTTCTTGCCATCCCAACCCCTGTATTTCTAAGCCTTTGGTGAGACAGGAAGAGACATTCAGCTTGTACAGTAGGGCTTATGGGAGACCCAACACATGAGGCAGAAAGTATTTCAGGAGGAACACTCTTGTGCTATGAAATCACTTGCTTCCACAGCAATATGGTGCTCTTCCTTTCCATCCATAGCACTTACATGTTAGTCCACTGTCATTGCACTCAAAGTACTTCCTCATGCGGGGGGTGACCATCTTCATACATGGGAAACTACGAAGAGAATCAGATCTTAAAGTAAAGCACTTACCTGGAACAGTTTTAACCATGCTTTAGTTCCAAGATAAAACTGACACTGACCCCAAATAACTTGCCCAACCCTACAGAGTTCATCTGTCATTCTTCCCTGTCCTCTTTTCCTGCCAAAGCACACTTTTGAGGAGGCCACAGTTTTGCAGTGTCAACCATGCTGGTCTGTGAATATTAGCAGCGAAGGACAGGCTACATTCAGAATAAGAGACACTATGGGGACAAAGGCAATCAGGGTCTACATGGCTTCTTGTCACCATCACCTCTGGAGAGTCTTTTACGGTTTGTTCAAAAATACATTGCCTACCTATGAAATCCTAGGGAGTCCAAGTACCAATGGGTCCTTATTACCTTACCTAGATGTCCAAAAGGCCAAGATTGTAATTTCTGACTATTCTGATACAGATCTCAGCACACAGTACTTCTTAAATAATGTCTTATTGGAGACTTGCACACCTATTCTGCACTTTAAAAATAATTGTTTACCTAAAAACTGGAGTATGTTGTCCACCACTCACCTTAATTGCTTCGAATGGCTGGTATTACCAGCCAAGAGAACTGGCAACAGACACAAGAAAGGATTTTGAGAAAAGAACTTGATTCTTCAGGGAAGGCAGGAGCCTGGACCACCCCTTGCAATTGTTGCTAAATTTTCAGGGATCCTGAGAAGGCAGCTCAGTCATTGCCATGCTAAGGGAGAGCATAGCTGCATCCCGGTTAGAACTAATTAGGCAGAGAGGAGTTACTGCTGTTTCTATACAAGACATGAGTGGAAGCAATAGATCAAACTCAGATCTTGAACTCCTGTAGTAAACACAAAACATCAGGAGGAGCTGCTGGCAAGCCCAGCATTTGAGAAACATGGGAATGTGCTTGTGACCCCATCTGCAGGCATCCTAACAGCTTCTCTGAAATTTCACAAGCAGGGGGATGTCCTAGATAATGGATGGGAGCCCAGCTGCCCCCAGATGAGGGAGTTTCCTTTGTGCACGAGTCCCTAAGTTATTTCAGCAGCATCTGGCAGCGACGCTCTTATTAAGGCTGCTATTTATAAAGCCTGATTGTTCGTTCAGGGACAGCTCTTGGCATACGAGGCCTCAGGAGAGCTGGAGTGATCTGGTTAACAAAACATCCAGCAAGCTGGGAAATCAAGTCTGCTTTTGATTTATAATGCAGCAAACCAAAAATTACGATTTGCCAGGCTCATTTTGGCACTCTCATAATTCAACTACAGTTCTGATTATTTTTAAAAAAGTAATAATTAAAAAACCACCAAGTTTAATTACCATAATTATGAAAATACTCAGAGTGAAAAGGACTTGAAAATAACGGGCAAACTCACACAGCTCGAACTCCACCAATTAACAGGATGTTAGGTTTGCGAGATAAGTCTTAGCAAAGAAAAACTTCTCCACTGGCACCATTGTAGCAGCAGGGACAAACCCACCTCGTGTCTACATTTTATTACAATCCTATTGCACCCTCTTGTGCCAAGGTGTCAGAATTACTTTGGCTTGGCTGGCTTGAAACTAATTGTTCTGCAGCACTTGACCTTCAAATCAGCTCTCCTGCAGCAGGCTATGGCAAAGCAGACAGCACTGTAGCAGCAACATGTTGAAGGCTGCTATGAGTGTCCAAATGATGAACTAATTTTCTTTGCAAGACTGAATATTACTGATTTCCAAGCGTTTGTGTATCCCCTGGATCTCTATTTTGCATATGTGACCTCAGGCTTTTGTTGAGCTCAGACGATACTGGAAACTTTGTAGAATGAATCACTTGGTAGGTACAGCATCCCACAAATCTGCCTGGCCAGAGCTGAACCGCACCTTTTCTGGGTTTCCTAGGAGCTAAACACCTATAAACACAAAGAGGATCCCTGTACAACGTGAATATTTCTTCTCCTGCGTTGGTTCAGGCCTCAGGTAGGGGTACCACATCCAGTGTTTGGCTCTGCATTTTAAGCAAAGCACAGAACTGGAGCAAGTTCTGAGGAAATGAGTAAGAATAAGATGTCCGGAAAACACTGACTGAGAGACAAGGCTGAACAATCAGGGAGTGTCCTGCCTAGGAAAGATCAACGAGTTCCCCTCAGTCTTCAACTAGGCAAGAGGGAACAAAATTTTTTCTCTCTGCTCCTGGTTGATAAGACAAGGAATAACAATGCTAATTTGAACCATGGGAGATTAAGGTGAAATACTGGGAAGACAAAAATCTGCTCAGTCTGTTAAACTACTGCACTGCAAATTAAAAGCAGATTAGGCAGCTATGTCAGGAACAACCTAGGTAGAACAGATCCTGCCTTGAAGCAGCAGGCTGAATTACATGATTTCTTGAGGTCCCTTCCAGGCTTGTTGCTATTGTGTTCAGCTCTGGAATTGGTCCTCTCTGATGAACCCCAAGGCTTGTTTTCAGAGTATCATGCACAAGCCCGTCCAACAGCTAAATACAAAACTTCCTCTCTAGCCATCACACACACAATCCGCAGCACTGTCCCTCTCCTGCTGGTAACACCAGCAGTAACGCTAGTTTACAGGTCCTGATCACTGCGAAAACAAAATATTTCTAAACATCTCACTGTCTTAACTGCAAGTTTTAGTCCAAGTTAAAGCTGCTCCTGCTACAGCATGAAAAACATTTCAGGTACAGAAAATCCACAAGGGTCTAAATCAATAGACTAAACAGAAAGCAGAATCCTCAGCTGCTGCTATCGCATAGTGCCCCAGCTTCCCTTAAGCTATTTTTGGCCCATTCTTTCCTGAGGATGAAATCTAAAGAAAATATACTAAATAACAAAGCTCAGAAAAAAAAATATAGGACAAGATCACCATAATGCCTTGGTTTAACAGGGATAACCCTCCCTACATATTTTCCTCATGAAGGCTCGCTGCTGCAGCAGCAGTGGGGGCATCTGTTAGGATTTCCTGAGTGCTGATGGGGAAGTTCCCAAAGCCTGGCCCAGGGGCGGGTAGGACAGGCCTGCAACAATTGAAACTAAACTGCATTCTAATCCATGAATCAAAGTACTTGCAATTACCATTTCAAAGCAGGTGAAACAATACCAAATAACGAACAAAGGGATGTTTCAAGTCTCTGCTTATGCACTCTGTGCTAACTGCAGAAACTGCTAACTGGACACATTTTACCCAGATCCAAGGTGATTGCCTGTAATAACCCCAGTTAATCAAGTCTAAGAAAAATGAGAGTGTAATCTCCTATATTGTAAAGTAGAATTTCAAACCTCCTCCAGCATGCACCCAATGTAGCTTTTATAGTCTTTGCTTAGATTTAAAATGGGAGAACAGAAGCCACATATGAATTGGGCCAAATTGCATGTTGGCTTCGAAACAGTGCAGTCTCTTGAACTCCTCAGTATGGGTTAAAAAAACCACAGTGGTAAGTAGCAAACCACACACATCTCAATTTACATGGGTTTATAGTACACAAGATGAAGCTCTCTGCATTGAAGACTTGACAGTTTTGACAAGATTTACATAAAAATTCATACTACAGACACAGATTGTTGAAGTGAGTTTTTGGGTTGTTATTATTATTATTATTATTATTATTATTAAAGTTCCTAAAACACAGGTTTCTCCCTGATAAGGCAGATATCTGCATACTGATGACAGGTTCCTCTAAAAATTTCTTAGCAACTCCTTAGAATTGGTCACAAACCACAGGTTGAAAGCCAGTGGTTTCAGTAATTTCCTGGTATGCTTTTCTTTGTCTCTCAATCCATCTAACCTCTTGGCCATAGCCCATCTCCTGCAAATCAGCCATCTTTAACACTCAAACCTTCTCTTTGCAGCTCAAGAGATCCATAGCTCAGAAGGGAAAAGTGTTACCCACAGCCAGCACCACAGATGCCTTTCGGTATTAGTGGCAAAGCCTCAAACTAGACTCTGAAGTCAACAGAAAGGCAACATGGAGTAGAGGCTGAAGCACCCAGCTCCCTGGCAATCACCATTTCTACCCTCGGAATCATAGAAAGGAGCTGAGGCACAGAAGGATGGGGGAACAATGAGTCTAAAACCAAACTGGGATGAAGGCTCCAAGATGCAAGTGGATCTTCAGGGCCTTCAGCTGCCAAAAATTGGCCCTATTTTTTTCAGGTGCACTGCGAGGGCAAAGGTTGTTGCTTGCACCATTGAGCTATTGATGTTGCCTAACCCCACACAGCAACTCATTTTGAACAGTGCAGGCTATTTTGCAGGAATGACAATTTGTCCAAACTCTGGTTTTGTTATTGGACTGAATAGAAACAGCCTTAACTAACAGTTGGCTTTTGGCAGGACAGGTACAGAAACCCAGTGAGTGTTACTCAACCCCTGGTCCTCCCAGCTCAGCCTGCTATTAACACATACGCTAAATCCCCTATCAACAGTACTGGAAGCCATGTAGGTAAACTGAAAACAAAGCTGGCCCTTTCCAATGAGCTGATGGAATAGGAGTGTTTGCCTGCAGAAGAGGAAGCGGAGGGGAATTAGCTAAGCCTTAGGCTCTAGGGAATCCACGGCTGGATGATTTCTGGGCACCCATCCTGCTCTTGTTCTCCTGCAGTCATAGGGCATTAAGTTCACATCCATGTAGAGCTCACACTGCTTTGGATCTGGTGACAGTGACTCCGCATCTAGCAGCGAGAGCGCTCCTCTGCTGACAAGCAGCTGGGTCAGGACCCAGTGATATCCCTGCTGCAGCCCCCACACCGGCTGTTTGCCTTGGCCTAGGCTGCAGGCAGCAGCTGAGCTCAGCAAGTTGCATTTCAAGCACAGCACCATTGCAGCCGGGGTTCTTTGCTGGCAGTGTGACTTATGCTCCAAGGGTCACCTTCTCCTCCATCCCCTGAGTCGGGGGGAGGAAAGAGGGGAAAAAGGCGGAGCAGAGAGAAAGGGAAGCTGATTCTCACCACAGCTGCAAGCTCCAACTCTAAACTGCTAGCCCCTTTGCTCCTTGGAAAGCTGACTCCCAAATCCCTAGGTGTTTCATTATCTCTTCCACTCCCTCCCAGAGTTTCTCTCAGGTAATTGTTCCCCCATAGCATCTGCTTCAATTTGAGCCAGCTTCCTCCTTCACTATAAGGTTTTTCAGCATAAGCAAGGTGATAGCTTTGCTTTGGCTCCCTTGTTCCCTGCATAAGCAATAAAAAGTCTGAGAGGCAAGTAAGCAAGTTTGTGCAGGGACAAAACACATACCCAGTTAGAACGGGAACCAGCATCCCCAGGGGAAGCTATGTTGTTTGCAATACCAAGAAACACACTAAGCACAGAATGAGAGATGACCTTCTACCAGCCAGGTAACATGACCAGACACTGATGAACTTGCCTTTAGATCCCATCCTGCTCACACACACACTGGTAGGATTCCTCCAACTCCAGGAAGACAAAAGGAATTGTCATTCCCACATCACAGCTGATAAAGCACTCATTTTCAGAGAAGTCACCATTCCTACTATGAACAGCAGTCAAAAGGAGCTGCGAGAACTTGCATCTTTGGTCCTGGTTAGGTCATCATAACCCTTGCAAGACAAGTGAGGAATCATGAGCTCATCCCTTGGCAGGAATGGACTGACTGTAATTTGCAATATTCATAGTAATTTGTGTAATTTAATGCAGAGGGTGAAGTTCTCAGCCAGAGTAAATCAGAGCAATGTCAATTTTGCACTATTGAAGCAGCTGGGTCAGCCCGTTAATAAAAAAACTTAACTCTTTTTAAAAATTTCCTCTGTTCACCTTGAAGAAGACCTCTTTAAAACTATATACTGGTTTTAGGTTGCAGTAACTGTCTCCTAATTGCTACCCAGTCAGTGCTGTAGAAGGCAAATGCTCTCCATCATGGCTTTGTCTGATTGGATCTGGGTAAATGGAAAAAGCAGAGAAAGCATGGTTCAAAGTCATTTAATCAAGTCATTAGGATTCACCTGGATAATCATTAATCTCAACAGGCAACTAATTATAAGAATAATTCAACCACTAGCTTTTTAAAGTGTAACAGTGTTCATTGGGCCAAATTCAATACTGCTGTAGATTCCCGGAAGCACCCCAGTAGTAGAGGGGAGATGCTTTATCAGACATCTCTAGCTTTTCCTGTGAATACAGACTTAATAGCAGGCAGGAATGCTTTTCATTGCTTTCTGTATTAAGCAAGGAGTATTCCCAGAGAACAGGGCACTACAGTGGAGCACCCACAGCAGACCAGCTTATGAACACTATATTCAAAAAGGGCAGAGAGACGAAGGAGAGCGAGCAATGCAACATACGTGCTGGTCCATGAATAAATCCTCCCTTTTGTCCATCCAGGTAGCATTACTCCTATTAAAAGGCAACAGGCCAATCCGAAAAATCAAGCTCTGATCATGGGCATGTACATGTCCATGATGCTCACTGAGTCTCGGTGCTTGTCACTGAATTTGGACTTTGGTCCCTATTGTTTTCTTCCCCACCTCCTTGCTCAAACAGGCTTCTATGGAAGCCAGAAGGGTTGTTTCCTGATGTGCAGACTCAAGAAACACCACTATTTCCTCCTAGGCTAGGTTCTGGGAAGAGCACGCTTTTTACTAGCTCTCTTGTAGCAACTTTTGTATCACCTCCCAGTAGAGGCACCAGTGCTACACCAGCAGCAATCCAACCATGGCAAAATCACCCCAGCTTACACACAAAAGTATCCGGTCCAAAGGTTTTATATTGAGCCTGAGGCTTACGGCCATGACCTGCAGCCACCACTGTGCCTGCGAATAATTTGCTTTCATAGAAGCAGGCTTTTGGATCTGCTTTTAAACTGAAGTCCAGCAGCCGAGTAGGTGGCCACTTAATATCTCTGGGTATTTTCAGAGAAGATTAGGTGAAAGTCCAAATCCAGGTTGACATTCTCTCTCTCTGAGAAACAGGCCTGCAATAAATAAGGCTGTGTGCAAGTTGCTGTTCCTGCTATACTGCACTACTCAGCCACTTACTGCCAATATGTTCCTCATTAGCACTCTGGGAAGCTGCGAGTGCATAAGGCACTCTGTGCAGCCCCATTTTTATTCTATTCTCAAACACATGGAAACACTTTAAAAGTAAGAGCCTTGGGACCTGTGCAAGGGTGACAAGTGACGAGATGAGGAGAGGAGACCAGAGCCAGCCCCTGACAAATTTGAACCATCCAGACTCTAATCCACAACAACCAAAAAAAATTGATGCTAAACAAACCTAGCACTTTTCAGAAAGGAGATTACATGTGTAATGGAAAAATTATGGGTATGGGGAGTCTGGCCTACAAAAATTGGTTAAAATTAAGAGCCTTCAGTTTGCTTTCCATGATTAATGGAACCTCCCCCACATGTGACTCAGTCAATATTTCCATCCCCCTCAGAGCCTATTGAGAGCCCCCTATTTTTTTAATTTAAGGAAAATGGAATTCTAAGACTTTGTAACATTTCCATAACTTACTGTGACCAGGTGATTAGCCATTTCCCCTCTTCAAATACCATCTCCCTCATGAGGCAGAGCTGGCAACCAGGGGAATGGAGGGGTATTGTCTTCATATCTCCTACTTGGGACAGCATTTAGGTCTTTTTCAACATAAATGATTCTATAATTTTCCTCGTAGTGCCATTGTAGCCAGAGGCAGGAGCAATGCCACAAAGCAAACCAGAGAGCTTACTCGGTTCTTAGAGAAGGTAGCATCCCTATACTGTTGGGCCTGATGGAACATGGGCATGCCCAACCCTCTCCATAAGTGAAAGGAGGCTTCACAAACAAATTTCTAATGAAACAGTTGAGCCCTAGCACTAGACAAAACAGAAATAGGCCATTAATGCCAACCCCACAGGCCTTTAAGAGTTAAAGGTATTGGAAGAAATATTTGTGCATGTGCTTTCATGCCAGTGGAAACATAAGAAAAAGCCTAAACTCTCTGCACTGGCACAGCAGGTTCAGCTTTGATCTCTCAGGAGGTTCATTTCCTTCATTAGGCTTTTCTTAAAATTCACTTTTATGAACCCTTTTAATTTCCCCCCTGCATTC
>VYZV01012859.1:113968-137448 GCA_013401275.1 Pandion haliaetus | reverse complement strand
AAAGTCTTTTTAGAGTCATTCAACAAAGGGGCAGGGTGGGGGAGGAGAATCTCATTTAATTGCCACTAAACATTACCTGAAGCTGCTAGTCATGTACAGGGATGCTGGAGCTGTTCTTTGTGCGAGTCACAGGAACTGAAGGAGGGAAAAACCCCACTAAGGCAATAACAAACCATTAAAAGGAACACAGGGAAGAGAGAGAGGAACAGAACCACAAAGTACTGACAAAGGGAAAGGTGAGGCGGTACAGGGAACAGCAGGGAGATCTCCAGCAGAACTTGCCTGGTCACTGTCGCAAAACAAGCAGAGTACTTACAACCCACATCACCCATGGTCTCCCCTCCGTTTCATCTCTGTTGGTGCTGCATAGCTGATCAAACCAGAACGTCTCCCCATTTCAGGTGTCTGCTCTGTAAATACAGTATGATGACACAACCCCTTCCTCATAGCAGGGCTGGAAGGATTAAAAATCCCAGACTAAAGGAGTTTAAAGGGCATTCAATATCCCACTATACAACTTCCAGCATGAAGTTGATCACAGCATTTGAGCAGGTGATTTATGGCTGCTGTTCCTACAAGGAAGAAGCGTAGGAACAGAGGAGCACCCTTTGAAATACCTTCCTCTGCTGACTGCAGTAGGGAGAATTTGAACCCTGCATTTNCACACACATCACGTACACATCTCATCTGACCTGTATGTAAGCTACAGGTAACAGTGTTGAGTTTACTTCTCCAGATGGAGGTCTGGGTCCTTCTCAATAGCATGCCACCTTACACCACAAAAGCCTGGGTTGCTGAATACAGTCCCCCACTATTGTAGTCTACTGGACTGTATAATTCTATTCACAAGAAGCAGCTTCATTTTAACAGTAGTTTGTGGCTTTACCCCCACTATTCCTCCTAAAAGCTTAATTTCTTATGATTAGCCAGTTACTTGGAGTAATTTAAACAATGAAACAATCAGAGCAAATTGTAAGACTATTCACCAGCTCATTCGTGTAGATGAACTTGCTGAAGTCCTTGGAAGCAGATACTGTTCTTAATGAGAAAACTGTGTCCAGATTCCTGCTTGGGCTGCAGTGAACCCTCAGGGGCTGTGTCCTCTGACACAAAGGAACTATCCCCATTTTGCTCTCTCAGCCTGCTTCTACCAGAGAAAGAAAAAAGTTGCCCTTTCTAGACAATTTCCAAGGGACAGATTCTGATCTCAGACAAAGGAGCATGAAACATGAATCCACACAAGGAAAGCTATTTGGTTATTCTAGTTTTAAGTCTGGTGTAGCAGAGATGATGTTCTGCCTTTTAATTTCTGATTTTCACTTAATTTGCCGTAACATGAACACAAGCGGATTTAACAGGACTCAACAACTGCAATAGCTCACAGTATTTCTTTAGTCCTGGAAGCACAAGCCTCTGCTCTTCTGCTACATCAACCCCAGGCCTCCCCCCCAGCCCAAACTCAATTTCAATTACATTTAACAAAGCTAGGTGGATGGGCAGCATGAAGTCAGATGAAGTTCAGTGCAGACAAATGCAAGGTAATGCACTTAGGAAAGGATAATTTGAACTACACAGGAAAAAAAAAACCAGAATGCTTTTGTGAGATAATCATCTGCTGTGCACAGAGAGGTAGGGAACTGAAAAGACTTTAATGGAAAGAGATGGCAAGTCCTTCCTTGGGAAGCTGTTCACCCCAGCTCACAGTAATCTGAGCTCACCCCAACTGTTGCAGCACTGCAGCAACAGAAAAGCTCCGAGAGATCACAGAGAGACTTCCACGCAAGTAATGCTTGAATGAAGTTTGAGTCTGGTGGAGTACAGGAAACAATGCATGAGAGAGGAGCTTTTTGTGCACCTCTGAGTCAGAGCAAGCTGGGGTGTTCTGAGTACCCAGCTGCAAACCCCAGGGCAGAAAGACCTCTCCCCCACAAAGCCTTGAGTTATAGTCCAGATTTCTGGGAGTTATGAAGCCCTATACAGACAACATTAACCACTGGTGAGCAGGACCCGTAACATGCTAACAGTCACTTTACACGACAGGATCCTGTGTCTGACAGATTGCACAATATGACCCTCTGCACTGCAATGCACATCAGCTCTCCTTACACAACAGCACAGCTCTGAGACCCAAACCCTCTACGAGCTGGGGGGACAAGCCAGGGTGTACACGGGCACACAGAACAGCTGCTCCAGCCTACACTCAGCAAAACAAAAGCTAACCAGAACATCAAGCTCTCTAGAATGCCATCTAGATTTGCTGGAGAGCAGAAGCAACTGCACATGCAGCCTCTCCCAGCGAGCACTCCTGCTCCCTACTGCCGTCAGCCTGTGTCCACACCCCAGGCGAGAAGCTACATCACTTGCTCACAGCAACACAGCAGGGTGAAGGAGAGCAAGCCTGACTCCTCGCTCCCCAACTAGTGCCTTAAACACCAAGGTCTTCCCCTCCACACACCTTAGAAGGTCAAAAAGAAACAGCACAGATGTGGGAAATGCAGCAATGCCTGCTCAGGGCTTTGCAAGCCTTCCCTGACTGCCTGCAAGCTATCACCCCACCAGGGAAAGCAGGGATTGCAGACCCCAGGGAGCATTTCCCAGGCTGGACCCGGGGCAGGGAGCAGATTTCGTGAAGTGTGGGGCCACCTGATGGCAGAAGCGGGCAGCGCTATTCAAAGCATCCCAAACGCTGTACTGCTTTGCTCAATTCGTCTTCGGTAATTGAACGCATGCCCTATGGGGGGTGCACTGTGCAGGGGCAAGAGGAAGGGAGGGGGAAGAGTATTTATATTTGTCTTACCAGATGTAGTTTGTCTGTATCTCCAGCTATTTTGAATGTCATGGGGAGTTAATGAAGACAGGTTGTGCATCTGCAACGCATGGAACAATTTCTCTCCCGTCTCAGCATATTAAAATCTTTCTTACTTACACTAGGAGTTATAGGGAAAGAACAGACACAAACAGAAAGGGAAGAGAGATAAAAGGAAAGCAGAAAGAGATAAGACAGTAGAAGAAAAGAAGGAGGAAACTCCTTTTTTCATTTCAGCTCTCAAAGTTGCATCACACAGCATTTTCTAGCCCCTTCACCACCTCTCTTGATTGGACATGTCAACCCTGGAAGAACTGTCCCAGTCCACTTGACAGGACAGAGGAACAGCCTCTCAAACACCCCATTAAAGATCACTTTGCTCCACAGTCCATTCCCCACTACAAATGCAGGTCAGGGTGAAGGCACACAGCAGAGATGTATTCTGTGCTGTAGCACCCTCCCCAGTGGCAAGTGGCACATCCCCAAACCCTGAGGTAACATACCTGCAGCCACCAGATCTCCCTCCAGAAACTAGGAAGGACATGCCATACAGCAAAACCTTAAGACTCCCACCACAGGCACAGATACTGCTCTGCAGCTGGGTATTTTTAGTTGCTCTTCCTGTACTACAGACAGGAAACTGAGGCAGACAGCAAATATGGGCTCAGATCTATAAAGACTTTCTGGCCTCCAACCTCTGTCTTAAGACAATCCCTGGCTTAGATCTCACCAGTCATTTCCAAGAGAAAAGACAATGCAATGGCAGAGAAAACCCCTTTCCCTAGGATATCCCCTCCTCAGCTCTCCTCTCTCCCTTCTGTGAGAGGTAAGAGTACAGACTTTCCTTAGTTATGGGGCTGTTCTCTTAGAAATTAAGACCTTCCCTTTCCTGGCACTTCCCATCCTCTCTCTTTCCCTGAGGCAAGATCTGGCACACCTTAGATGTTCTGGTTTGGCCTGAAGTTTTATTTAGACTGCTCCTTGCTTTGGGGATTCTCTGTTTATATCATCGGAGGGTGTTAATAAGGGCAGAATGGTTTCCAGATCCACACCAGCTGACTGGATTTCCTGAATCCACGCCATCTGTAAAAACAGAAATGTTCCCTTCTCCTTGTACACACAGATAAATGCATTAAGGCTAAACCTCCTGAGGCAGGAGTACAGGAGAGGTTTGGACTTCTGGCCAAATGAAACCCAGTGAGCTCTGGAACGAGGTACAGAACTACCATTTTTAATACGGAGGCTCAGCTGAAGACATGAAAGATCTCATCCCTCTGTGGAGCAGACAGAAGAGTTTGACATTTTGAAAGAGCACACTAAGGAGTTTCTGGCATCTCTCAGACACATCTGGCACTGGCCACCCTCAGAGACACAGGAATATGCAAGCTCAGGCCCCGACTGGTATTACAGCACTTGCACACCCCTATCATTCAGCTTTTCCATTTCAACACAAGCTTTGCTGAAGTCAATCGCTCACCAACCACACAGCACACTAATCCAGATGCTTCTGAATTATGCAAAGAGGCAGCACAGCAAGAGAGGTGCTTGGGAAATGGGACACATGGGGTCCAATGCCTGGGTGTGCAACAGGTTTGTCAATAGCTTGGAGTCTCTCAGCAGGAAGGGTTTATTTCTTGTAAGCCCAACACCAGTTTGATAAAAAAATCCCAGTCTAGAGTGAGCTATGCACACCAAACTGGGAACTAAAAATCTAATGTCTCAGCCAAGACTGCTGGCCTCTCTCACCCTGACGCTCATCAGGTTCACACAAAAACCATAACATTATCTAGGCAGTGGCATGCAGAGGTCAGCACAGGGCTGAATCAGCTTAACTTTTCCACTATTTGTTCTCCCCATCTAACACAGCTAAATGTTGCCCAGACTCTTAGGAAGGAAGTGACAGCTAGCAGTACAGCCAAAAAAATTCATTATTCTAATACACCAGCACAAAAAAAATCACTCTGAAGTGAAAACAGGCTAAAGAATCAAAGAGGCTGGCTGAAGTAATACCAGCAAGCAGCTTTGAAATACTCACCAAGAAGCAAGGTGGATGGGGGAGGTTGTGTCAAGGAGTTACATCCCTTATCCAGTGAGTTGCACCCAGAACTAGTAAGTCTGCTGGGTTACCCCAAGAGGGATGATTTTGTTAGTTCAGCAAATTGCATCAGCTCAATACATCTAATAAGCTCTGCAAGGAAGGGGAGGGGTAGACTTCACAACCGGGAGCAAGGGTAGACCTATACAACCTCCCCTCTTGCAGCAGGAATGAAGTGTCCCTTCCTTCACTCTAAGTCGTTCCTTTGATAAAACTAGTCCTGTCTCAAGGCAGGATGAAGATGCAGCAGCTTAACTGGAATAGCAGTGAGCAGCCTATCTATGAGACCTTAGGAGTGCTCCAAATCATGGGGCCTCCTAGCCGACACACATATCCCCCACCGCCTGCATCCGAACTACAGAACCAGGATACTTCTCTTTCCTCTTCCTATGCCAACAGTGCTCATGTCTTAAGGCCAGATCCATCTCCAAATCAGACTTTACTGACCAGTTCAAAGTCACCTTGCAGGTGAGGGAGCAACACCACACACCCAGATGAGGTTGTTTCATCCCCCAGTACCTTCTGCTCCATGAACGAGCAGCAGCTCTGACCACTGAATCTGACCACAACATATCTGCCTAAACCTTTTAGTTCCCAGACAGGCTTGACAAAGCAGGCCATTTAACGTCAAGCCTCTTATTTACTTGCAGTGGAAATGAGAATATTCCCCTTTGGAAGCTTCCCCTCTGCCCCAGCTCATTGAAACCCAAACACCTGGCTATGGTTTTCTCTCCTGCAAATAAAAATGCTTCCTACAATGTGCATCTCATACAACTACAATACTGCAAAGGACACAAAAACACATTAGCAGTCCAATTCAGTCGAATTTTCTTTGTTACAACATTAAGCTATCCACACCCCAAAACTGACAGCCTGTGCCCTGACACAGAAGCATCTTCCACAGGGCATCTACAGAAATTGCCAAACAGACTGCAAAGTTGCAGGCACTGTGCAACTCCACTGCATTTGGCAGCAGGGCTGCTGACCGCCTGGGGAACAACAGGACATGAAAGCTGGCTTTTAGCTTGGCTTCCAAGTGAAAAGAGATTGTGTGTGTTTACAACAAATCCAGTCACCAGTTTGGTGTTTGAGGAATTTTGCTTTGTGCTAGCACAAATATTGCAATACTGAGATTTTCAAGGTCTTCAATCACTCATGTTCAGAACTGCAACTTGAACTATAAAATAGAATGATACTGCTCACATGATGCCAATGCCTTGTTTAGCACATGACAACTATTTACCTCAATTAAAAGGAGCAATTTGCTACACAGTATTCTTAAAGTCACCAAGCTCCAGAAGAGCAGCCCTGCAAATACTGGCCAGAATCCAAAAGCACTCCATTACAAACAATCTCACTCTAATACAGAAATATACTAATGCATATACATGAAGTTTCGTAACTTAAATCCGTATTCTGTAGCCTCCATCCCATCAAACTGGACAGAGTTCACAAATGCAATTATGCCAGATTCCAATGAAATACATGAACTTCATTATACCTGTGTATTATACCTTCATTAACAGAAAATCTGACCATCCAGCTTGATTCCAAGAACTCTGAAATTCATGACATACCAAAAGCCACTAATTCAGCTCAGTTTTCTGCTCTGTATTTTCTGTTCATTGTAAAGTAACAAACTACATTCAATAGCAGTGGACCATCTAATCCCAAAACCCTCTCTCAAACAATAGCCAAGAACCAGCATTCCCATTTTCAACTTCTTTATACTTTAGCCAGCTTCCAAGAGTCACTTTATATGGTTTATGGTTTAACTGAAGTTTAAAAAGTATTCCTTTCTGGGGTTTTTATTTGTTGTTTGTTTGTTTCTTTTAAAAAAAACTACCAAATTTATTGCATGTGTCAGAAGCTTCCTTACTCCATTTTTATACTAAAAAGTTTATTATCTATAGCAATATTATGACTTTATCTCTGCCTCAGTTTCCCTAATGCATAACACTCAGGTAGGTGATCACACAGTAATTGCTGTGATGGCAGAACTAACAATCACTGTTCTAGCCATTAAAGCATTTAATTGTTTCATACCATTGATTTATTCTCTAAAGTAATTAAGAGCATGAAAGACAGGAATGAGCCTCATTAGCTCCTACAAGTACAGGCATTCTCCAGCTCTTCCATGAACCTTTCCAAGGAGCAACAACTCACTGTATGTACACACAGGAATGTAAAACAGCAGAGGGTTATTTGCTGCAGACAGACTGCATTCCCTGCTCAGCTTTTCACAGGCTGCATAGCTCAGCAAGCTCATTGATCTCTGATGGCTGTTTTATGTGCAGCACCAAGTACAGCAGGCATTACTTTCGGACTAAGCTCACTAGATTATATCCTAACAAAAATCCTGTGTTTCAGCCTGTACAAGTTGGCGAGATTGGGAGAGAAATGCAGTGGAGAAAGCTACACAGAGCTATCAGCTCTAGCTTCTCTCCCTTTCCGTTAAAACCCATTGACAGTCTTTCAGAATAAAGTAAGCCATTTGCTGGATCTCCTTTATCTTATTGTACATCAATTTGCTGAAACATTCATGGGATCACTACGCATTTCATTTACCCTGAAGGCCAACCCCTCTGCTTATTAAATTAAGAAGATGAATGAGAGATTTGCTCTCTTGCTAGCAGCCCAGGGGATTCATTAGTCAAGTAAATGATTGCACTTGCCTCAAGTTATGCTACTGCTATGTTTGTAATGTGTCTTCTGATCTCAGCTCCCCATGCACTTTTTGGAAACAAGGTTGGCTTTCAGACAGGTCACATTTAATTCCAGTCATTTGACTTCAGCAAATGGAAATAAAGGCCTCAAATTCACTACCCTATTCCCTTCCTTTGCTCAGCCCTCCAAACATTTCACAGAACAAACACACAAGGGGAATCAGGAGCTACGTGTAAGCTACCAATATTCATCCCATTTATGTCTATATCAAGCTCAGTTACCATTCTAGTGCTGACAAAGTGCAGATTTGGGTACATAGTGACACACCACAGTAACAGAACTGCACTGGGCAGAAGGGAGCATTTCCACCCCACCAAGTTAGACCATTAATTAAGCATAGCAGTAACTGTTAACAAGCTCCATTTTGCCTTCCAGAAAGGAGCTGGCTCTAGGTAACTGCATTCAGAGGACATCAGCATTTCTGTATGTGATACTAGGAAACCAGGAAGAAAATGGCACTTCAGAAAAATGTTAAAATTCACATTCCTAATTAAACTGCACTGAAGTATAGATGGGAAGGGGGTTGAACACAGATGAACTCCAGGGAACAGTTGTCCCCAATTTTGCAGGGCTGTTCCATGAAAAGCAGAATCTGGATGAACAAACCCCACTAGCAGAGTTGGGCGAGCATTTCAGCAGTGTGATAACCATCATAGAAGAGATACCCTCTGGCGAGCTACAAGAAAATAAGCAAATGGAATATTGCACATCTTTAAGTCACTTACAGGTTGTGCTGTCTTGTATGTGGACTACTGGAAACACAGCCTGCCACCTTTAACACTAGGGATGTGTTACAGCAAAAGGCACGGTTTCTGGGTAACAGACCTGCAGTGAAGCATATTTCATTTTTTAGGAACGACAGTAGCAAGAACCATGGTACCTGTCAGCCGATACGACTCCTAGAGATGCCCAGGTGACTGTGCACTCTGCTACAGAGCTACACAAGTGAGTCTGAAACATCAGGCTTTAAGGAAACTGCCCAGTTCTTGAAAGTTTCCCAGCAAATCCATAATGAACCAGAAGTGAAATATTTTGGGGCTGCTCTCTTCCCAGCATTGCACTTAAGTAAAGCAACACAGCAAGTAAACACTCAGAAATACTCACTCCCATGAAAGGCATCACAGCTGCAGTAGGAAAGGGATGCTCTCTGCAGCCAGGGAAAAGAGAATAGTGTGGACTGCACACCAGAGGTACAAATAAGCATGCAAAAAGGAGGGACTAAGCTAATGGCAACAACAGTGAAAAAGGAACTGAGATGCCTGAGTTAACCTAACTGTCCTCCCTCTCCTTGGCATTACCCATGAATCAAGTGCTTATTTACCTCACAGCTTTGCCACAACTTTCTCACCTGACCTTCATTAAGTCATTTATATCTTGTCTCTAAATAGAGTAACATGACAATTCTGCTGCATCTGCTGAGAGTAAGGAGTTTAGCCAGGGCTGATTTCACACAGTGAACGTGTCCAGGGTTCACACAACACAAGGTACATATTGAGCTACATTTGCTTAAAGCAGTATCAGGACACAGTCCACCACGAGGTGCCACTCCAGGGAAGGACAGGAGGCAAGTCTGATAGATTTTGTATATGCAAGTTCTCCCATTTACCAAGCAGCATAATTAGGACAAAGAATAACCTTTAAGTAGCCTGTAACACGGCAGAGGATTTTATGGTGGCCACAGCTGCAAAACTCCCTTTCTGCTTTCACTGCTTGCTTCAAAAGAAATCATGAATCCTATGCTCCTATTTCTCTTGGTCACATTAGCTGCTAAGAGCTCTGGCAACCCCACCCAGGAAACGGCTTAGTCCTAAACTGTTGGATCTGCATAGTAAAAGACAAGAGACAGGAATCACCCAGCCTGTGCATGGTTAGGATGCAATATTCCTTGCCCTAAACAGGTGGGAGTTAGTTACACTATCACAAATCAGTAATCTGTCCTCAAATCTGCTTGCCATTCTAGCTTTGGATATCGCTGACATCTCAATGACTGATTTTGAGCACAGCAAAAGTCTTAGTGACAGCAGCCTGAGCTGCTGAAGTTTTTTGGCATGACCTGCAAACCCAGGGAGCCTCCAGCTCTGAACAGACTTCGGGTCTTTTTAGGTGGATGCTATTTAGAGGTCTTCCAGCTCTGCTAACCACACACCAGCCATCTCGGGGAGCGCACAGGCCTGACCCACCCCCGAGTCACCCCGAATCTTGGGCGGGGGTGGGTGCAAGGCATTCAGCCATGGGCTAGAGGAGCAGATTTGCAGCATATATTAAAAGGAATTACTTACACCTTCGAGGTCTTCAACCTCCCCCTGCTCTGAAGGGAACCCCCCAAGCAAGTGTTTTTAATTGCACCGACACCCCCAAAGAGGGGCTCCAGGGCTGTGCCCAGACCACAGCCTGGAAGATGCAGGAACCCCTGGGAATTGAGGCGCTTAGCTCCCTTCACAACTTCCACCCGAAAAAACCCTCATCCTCCGCCTTTTCTACGTCAAACGCACAAATTTAAGGAGCTGCCGCCACCTAGCGGGTCTGAGCAGCCCCCCCCAGCCCTCAGCCGCTGCGCGGGCGGACGGCGGCCTTCGCCCAGGCCAGGCCAGGCCAGGCCGCCAGCCTGCAGACCCCGCAGCCCCGCGGCACTTCCACCGCCCATGTGGGGCCGGCAGCCCCGGACACCGCGCCTCCCCCCGAGTACCATGCCGTTCCTCCCGGTAACGGCAGTACTTTCCTCCAGCTTCGCCCGGAGTCCTGTCCTGGAGCAATAACCCTGTCCCGCGGGGAGCCTCCGGGGAGGCACAGGGGCTCACCCCGCAGGGCCCTTCGCCCATGTCGAAACCGATACAACCTGCCAGCCCGCCCTTAAATCCTTACTGGAGCCTCCTGGGCCGGCCCAGCATCGCCTGCAGCTGGGACTGAGAGACATCAAGGGGCAGAGGAGGCATTTGGGGGTGCTCTGAGAGCAGCCCTTCACCTGCCCTGCGTTAGCAGCCCCCAGGGCCCCTCCAGTGCTGCCCGCTGCTCCCTCCCAGAGCCGGGGTACTGAGGCGCGGGGCAGGCTGCCCGCACCCCCTGCTCCTCAACAGAGCAAACCTCCTGCTTTCCCTTGGCGAGGAAGCCAGGAAGACGGAGGGCTCAGTGTGGCCAAGGCCAGATTTTGCTGGTAACAGTAAGAAGAGGAAGGAGAATAAATTTTCTGCAGGGTCTGAGGAGGGGTGGTGGGTGCTCCTCCTTCCTATTTCATGATTAAGTACTAGATGTCTTCCCAGGCTGACAGTTTGAGAAGGTGCAAGGGAAAAAGCTGTATCTTAGAAAAAGGCCATGGGAGGCAATTGTGCTGCTTCTAAAATGTGGGACAACACAGGATCCCCAAGACTGTCTTTGATACTGCAAATGGAACCTAAACTCGAGGTCACTCCAGCATGTCTGGTTGTTCTGGCTATAGGGAGAGAAAAAAAGTAAAAGGAGGAGCAAGGTCTGTATGTGGAAACGGAAATGGATGTAATTAAAAGACACTGCTCGTGGTACTAAGATTTTGGAGAGAGCTGTGTGGACACAGGCAGTGGAGGGAAAGTCAAAGATAAAAGATAAATGTGCAAGAATTATCACAGCATAAATAAGTTACTTCTGCTACAAAAGCACATGTTATTTCAGACAATAGCCTCTGTCTGCAGTTTGTACAGAGTGTATCTGTAAGGGCTCTTCTGTGTGCCTCTGCCTGAAATCTCCACTGCATGGGCTTATTCAAAAAGCTTCTGAGAGTATTTTCTTATCCTGAGAACGAGGAAGGGATTAATTCCAGGTACAGAGCATTAGCTGCAACTCACAAAAATCAGTAGTTAATATTAGTAGGAATCAAAGTATTTTTAACAGGGTTGATGTTAGTAATATTAGGGTGTCTTCTGAAGAGAGTCATAAAAGGACCTACAACAATTTAGACTAAAGTCTTCTCTGCAGCTAGTGGAAAATTCCAAGAAGTCTTCCATTATGTTGAGTTTAATGTCTGCAATAAAAAGCTTTGAACATGCCAGACATAACCTGGCCCAGAGCACCCAGTCAGACAATCACATCTCTTACTGGGACTCCAATGGGGCACATTCAGGGAATTATCTAAGGAGGGAAGACTTGCAAATTGTGAGGTTGCTCTGCCATGGTCTAATACTGGTTCACATGTCTCTCCTGAGACACTGATACTGGCTGGCAGTGGTGGTTTTGCTGCAGACATCTGTGCAATATTGCAGGGCAAGGTTGTTCTTTTGCCTTGGTGTCACCTCTGTGATGGAGCTTCAGCATCAGTGCCACGAGGTCTAATGTCTCAAGAGTGGCCCTGATTTTGCTAGGCATGAAGTTAGCTTCAGGTTTGTGCTGTGGTGGTCTGACAAGGCAAAGGGACACCTTGATGCAAGGCCACTGCAGACAGTGAAATTATGAGTCAAAGGGCTGATGTTGCTCCAGGTGGTTACACTGCTGCATTTGCGTGCGTTGGTTCCTGGGACTGAAGCTTGTTTTGTGGGATAAAACCCAAAAGCTGTCAGTCTTTTGCCTAGGGTTGCATCTTACCTCACGCATCCTGCCAAAAGGTGAATAGTAACAGAAACTACCCGTGCGTTATTAACCAGGCAACAATTTTGTCATGACAGTCAGAGAACAGCACTAGGAGACAGATATGCAATTCCTGATTACTTCAAAAAGGAAAACAACCTAGACCTGATGTAACACACCATAGAGTAACAGTAGTTGCATACTTCTCCCTAATTCAGGGTGCCCTGTGAGCCTTGGATGAGTTGTAACCAGTTGTAACCTTTACTCCTGCTAGTCTCAGAGCCTTGCAGCATAATGCCTGCTGGTTAATGTGAATCCCCAGTTAGGAGGGAGATACTCAAATCGCCATCTTGCCTGGGGACTCATTATTTGGAGGCTGATGCCACCTCACACCTTCAAATTGCCCTTAGAGTTCCCTCTCCTCACAGTTCTCTGAGCACTGCCCAATGTGCCCTCAAGGTTTCTGCTATGTTTTTCATACGCAATTTGTATGGTCAAAAAGGTTGATCACACTGCCATAATTAAGATGATGCCAAGCTAGATTAAATGACTTTACTCATTTGCATGCCAGCTACAATCATCATCTTTGCTATAACAGCATTTGCCTCTGAAGCTGATGGAAAATCTCTACTACTGCTGAGCTGTCCTGGAAGGGGTGAGACATTCTGATCCTGCTGAGGAGGCGGTGATGGTGGCTTATGCAATGTACCACCTCGCCGACACCAGCACTTCTGCACGCAGGCAAAAGCAGGAGGAAAGAATGCACTGAGGTTCAGGCAGCATTTGAAGGCTGCAGAAAGGCATGAGAGACTGAAGCCTTTCCTGCATCCCAAAGGTGATGCAGGGTTGCATGTCCCTGGAGACCCTAAGTATGTCTATTTGTATAAAAGTTGTCTTCCATTTCTCAAAGACAAATTTGTGGTTGCCATTTGTTTGCACTGCACACACCAAGATGTGGCTCTTGCATGTGCAAAGTCAAGAGCAAAGCAGCAGCACTGTAGGCAGGATAGGGATGAACCATCTTTCTGAGCTTTTGCTCTTGATGACAAATGTACCATCCCTGGATCTGAACACTGATATCTAAAGCAATTTCTGCTACTGCACCAGACTGGGAGGACAACAGAGTGGGAACTGAATTAATTTGAGTTGCCTGAACTGAGTTTCAGGCAGATCAGGCTTAACAGGGCCAGAAAATAAGTGATTTGTAAAGCTCAGATGAATAAAATCATAATACATTAGGGATGTTGTTACATCCTATATGATGCCTATACCTGGTTTTTAAATGAATGTCTAGGTATCAATATTTGGGAGAGATGCTGGATGCAGCATCTATGGGGTTTTGCAATTTCTGGCTCCAACATACTCTCGCAAGAAAGTTAAAGGAGTATTTGTTGGCAAAAATACAACCACCTCCTTAGTTTGTTGATCACTTTCTATTGCAGTTATCTTCTTCAGCAGGAGCTGAAAGCTTTTTGAAGCTTGCAAGACTATGTAACTCTGACCTTATTTTGGAATAATATCCATGTTTATAGCTCCTGTCACAGAAAGAATAGCCATGAGTTCCTCTCCAGTAATACACTGATGTTTAAATTGAGCCTTGGGTTTCATATGGTATATCTGAGAGTAGTGTCTCTCTGGTAGCCCTGTCACTGCTCCCCAGACCTGTAAACATCGAGTGCATGTACACAGTGTGTCACTGATATCTGATACAGCTACATAAACAAAATCTGTTTGCCTGCAGGCCTTTTTCCTGTGTTGAGAGGTGAGTTATTGGTGAATGTTGTGAAATTTCAATGAAATGGTAGGATTGGAGAGCTGTACTGATCTTGGGGATTTTGAGAATTCTTGTTGTCCAGTCACACCTGTAAAGCTGTATTGAGACTGCACAAATGTCTGTTCAGACACCCACCACAAAGAATGGACTCATCTGAAAAATAGATAAAATAAATAAAGGAAAAATATTTTACTTTGTATTTTGTTTTGCTTTGCTTTCAGATAAAAAAACCTGGCAGGCTCCCATCATCTAAGCAATATTATTCGCTACTAGGAGAAGAATTTGTTCATGTCTATGGGCTAGTCAAGAGAAAAGAAGTTCTGAGGAGCAAAGATTCTCCTATAGCTCTAGCGCACAGTGCCAGTGGCTTACGTCTCATGTTGAAGCCCCATGGTTAGAGTCAATTCTTATTACCATACAATTTTGTTTTATTGTACCTATTTACTAAAAATTGAGATCACAGCTCTCAGTCTAGGGTCACCAGGGCAGGTGCATTTTTACCCAAGTATGAAATTCATGGCTCAGAATTGTGTGGTGTGTGCATGACAGATAGATGCAGTGGGTGATTTCCGTGGCCTCCCATCTCCTGAACCCTGAATTCAAACCGTGGTGGATCATGCGTGAAAATAGGTTTGTATCTATGCTTTGTTTTACAGCAAAAGAGTCCTGGGTTTGGCCTCTCACAGGCATTAGCACAATTTAGTGTTCTTGGACAAAGGACACATCAAGAGGAGGGAGTGTGGCACAGAGGGGTATGGGCTCTGTGCCTTGCAGGGGTTTGCAGTGGGAGAGGACAGGGTGCCAGCACATACCCAGCACTGCGCAGATGTGCAGGTGGGAATGGGAAAAGAGAAGATATATGTGGGAGGGGTGGAGGCATACTGGCACATACTTGCATGTGTTATACCATCCCTTATATTCACACGTTCAGTGACATACACAAACATGAAGCGAGAAAATGAGCACCCCAGCCTCTGTGAGGAACTATGTGAGGAACCCACTTTTCTGAGTGCTGCACTATGCAACTCACATTCCTTCTTCATCCATCTTTTTCCTTTTTCATCCCTAAAGTTTGTACACATACACTCGCACTTGCATATCTACTTTCAGTTGCTGGCTGGAGTTCCCTTTTTGTAGTTGCTTTTTCTGTGGAAGACACAGTACTCTGCAATGTCCGGAAGGTGGCAAGCTTTCAATTCTCATTGCTCTCAGCTTCCACTCGTTTCCCCAAAGCAAAGAATTTGAGGAACGCTAGGACTATAAAGCCCTGTTTGTTCATGGGGTGAAAGCCTGTGCCCAAGGCTGTGTGTGTGAGACAGAGGGAGAATTGCCCGTGACTGATTAGCAGTGTCAATGACAGGGGAAGCAGTGTTCTGCTAAAGACAGTCACAGATAACAGGCCATTCGGTTTGTCATCCTCCAGAGCAAGGCACCCGGAGACAATAGAGAGAGACTTAGGCTGCAGCATTTTCCCGAGCTTTCTGAATACACTAATTTTGCCACAGCATTCTGCATTAAGAGGTGGGTCAAATCCATTTCTACCAAAAGAAAACAAAACCAAGATGATTTTGAGAAAATCATGTTCTCCCTCTGCATGTTGGCATACATTTTTTATTTCCTCCATCCCATCCCGTTTAGTGGAAGCAGTGTTTAGCCACACAGACACCTTGCAGGGTGACAGCAGAAATTACGTGTTTCTGATCACATGCAGCAGTAAAGCAGGCATCCGTGTATTGTGCGCATATAGCTGGGTGCTGAAGGACTCCACTTTCTTTACAAAAGACCCACTCTAGTTGCCCTCCAAATGATATATGGGCTATGGCACTGGTGAGAGAGGCCAGGCAGCCAGCTTTGTGAGCAGCTATACCAGTGACCTGCCAGGCTAAGGGCAGCTTCCCATCCTGCTCTTTGCTTATTTAGGCTGTAACCTCTTTGTTTCAGGCACTGTCCCATATGATGTGCTTGTTTGTCACAGAACCTGTGACATTCCAGTTCTGTTTCAAGGTTCCGAATGCCACTGGCAGGCAAGAGGGACCCGGGATGGCAGCAGAGCATCACGGCAGGTTGACATCTCCTCAGAGCCATGGCATGTCATGGGTGAATCCCCTCCCTGCAATTACAGCATGTGCTGCTCAGAAGGAAACCTTCAGAGTGTTTTTTCAGGCTTTCCTGACACTGCAACACCAAAGGCAATGGAGGTGAAAAGAACTAATTTCTTCCAGACAAGCTTAAATTTGGAATATGTAAAGCAAAAAAAAAAAAGTCCAGGTAAGCAAGAAAACCTCTGCTACTCCTGTGACAGTAAGTAACACAGGGGTGGTAATTACTACTTGGGTCAGGTGTTAACTATTTAGGGTCAGCTAATGATGAAGCTTTGCCACTTGCTCTGTTGCTCTTTCCTAGTGAAAGCAACTTTCAAGGTAGACAGTTAACAAAAATAAGACAAGCATGAGAGCATCCTTCCTCTGCTGGCATTGCAGCATAATGAATTTCCCCTTAGCTCCTGGAGTGACACATCTTCAAGAAAAGCACCATGCCAAGAATCGCTTTTACACATCCCTGCTTCCTACATCATCCAAAATGAGCAATAAAATTCTATTCCCTCTTTCTTCTGCCTCTAACCCACTGCAAGCTGCTGGTGACATCACCAAACACAGAATTGGAGCTGGAGACACTCAAAAATATTATTACAGCCTTTATGTGCACTTAGGGGTACATAATTGCATACAGTACATGGCTAATAAAACCTACAGCCCAGACGGTTCTTCTTCCCTTTTCAGAGCCCTTCCTACAGCCACAGAATTAATTTTCCTTAGGTCTTCATCCTTTCTCCAAAGTTCTTCCCATCACCCTATGAAATCTCTCCCAGCTGTAAAATGTATTTAAATACACTATTTGAAAAGATAAGCAGGGAAGTCCAAAAGAAATGGCTGCTAAGAGGCAAGGAATTACCCTTCACCTTGTGAAAAAGAACTCCTTGAAACCAGAGTGGGATGCCTTTGCAGAGTAGAGCAACTTTCACCAGATCTGCTTCCGACAATCCCAGCCTGAGAGCACTGTTACTCACGGCAGCGTTAAATTGGCTTCTGTTAATTGTGTCAAACTGAGCAGTAATAGACAACAGCTTCTCCTGTTCAAGAGCTCTCCTTTGTGGAGAAATCTTTCCTACTTTTCAGGGCATATATGAGACACTTGAGAGCAGCCCTGGCAACGCTCCAGCAACTCACAGATTCCCTCCTGTGCCTGGAGGGCTTTATACTCCCATCTCTTACCACTACACAGAAGTGTGTGAGCCAGAGTGAATGGCATCACTGAGGGTGCTCTCAGTCTACCATGGGTTCTCTTCTACTATATGGTACCAGGAGCAGAAGGTGGGAAGTAATATCTCATCTCCTGGGCAGTCCCTCCATTGACAGTAGCTGACTTGTTCTCTGCTTTCCTATCTAGATAGCCTATAGAAGGTAGAATTAGACCAAACTGGAGAGATGAAGCCTAAATACTGTATAACCTAGTGGATAGACTTGCAAGAGCTGTAAGATGATCCCTGCTTTGGTGGAGGAGAGACACAAACCCAGGCTTCTCATAGCCCTGTTGCATTCACATTCATTTGCCACTGAGGTATTGGAAAAAAAGTCAAGAAAGCACCATGACTCCAGCCATGCCAGTGCTCCTACAGCCAGAGCTCATCTGTGAATCCAGCCTGCATTAACAACAGCTTGGGGACCAACAACAGCTTGGGGACCACTGAAACATGTTTTTTGGCAAAATCAATATTTGACAATTAGAATATGAGAAGCCATGCAGGTCTGATGTGTAGCTTCAGGCCTTCTGAGAATCGTGAGATCCTGAGAGCCTAGATAATAAGGTAAAGCCAGAAAAAAGGCTTGGTCAGCTCTAAGTTAAACTAGAGGCTGGACCTGTGTCAGCACTGGAGTATAAAAGATGTCACTGCAGGTTACCTCTGTGATTTCACACAGTCCTCAGCTTTGCTCTGCAAAACTTTCCTGCAGTTTTGGACCTGGGCCAGACCCTTCCAATTTCAGCTTCTAAATGTTTGCCTTAACAGCAACAATACAGGAAGGACCTCAAATGTATAGTTTTGGAGAGACTTTAAAAAGAATAGTTTCCTTGAGGCATAAAACCAATTAGAGGACTTACTCCACATTGACTTCTTACCCCCTTGACAGTGCTTTATGCACTTATATTTTTCTGAAGGTAAATGTCCTCTGAACTACAGTAAAATAGCAAAATAGTCAATAAAAGGGGATGGATTAGAGATCAACCAAGATTATTTTAGCCTTCCACTCTGAAATCTATTGACAAAAATCTTGCGCTCAGTCTCTCAAGCCGTGCAAAGAGGAGCAGCTTCCATCAGGCCAATGGAACAGGCTTGGCTTAGCTTTGAGAGCAAACTGTGTTTTTACAACAGTAGAACATTATTTCAACTGTAGGGTTGTGTTTGAAGAAAGGTGAGGCCAGCTTCCTGTGTGGCTGGGGAAGAGGGATTCTGTCTCTTCCATCATCCCATGAGAAAGAAGCAAAACCAACAGCAGAAGGTAGTAGCCCTTCAAATCCTCTCCCAACCCCACATTGAGTCCAGCCCCAAATAAACTCACCTCTCTGATCTTATCAGAAAGGACTAGGCTGCAGGTTTCAAGTTTTAGCTACAAATGGAGTAAAGATTTTCAAAGAGCTTATTTGTCATTTTGGCCTCTCAATAGTTTCAAGGTCAGATTTCAGATTAATTCAGACGCTGTCTGTGAAATGTTACAAATGTGAGCTGCTGGGGTCTGAGTGCTTGGCCTAGGCCTGAACATCTGTTGAAAAATCTGCTCTTCTATGTTAGTCAGCAGAGAATTAAAACACATAATCTGTCCTTTTTCCTCTAGGTTCCTAGGTAAAGCTTGGCAGCATGGCTGGAGTTCATCTATCTGGCATGGAACAGAGGGTGTTGAATATGCTTTTTCCCTGAAAACAGCTGTGAATTTAAGATGGATCCAAAGGACCGGGTCTGGTGGGACTCTGGACTGGTATTGCTTGGGAGCATCTGCATTTCTGTCTGTCTTTAGGTCTGGCTTTCTGCCTGGAGGAAGTGAACTCGGAGCTTTTTCCTAATAGACATGCAACTGATCCAAGTACCAGTATCAATTACTGACAGACTCATCAGTGATATCAGCAAATGTGATTGCCCTCAGAATTAACTGTCCTCACTGAGAAAGCAGTCTGACCAGACTGTCCGAGGGAAGCCAACACTGCCTATTTATAGAAGATGAAAAATCTGGACAGACCTAGATAGGGAACTTTGAATGTATGGCTTAAATGTAACAGCTGAAAGGTTACCCTATGTCTGGGAAAGCCCAGATACATATGCTTTCTCTGCCTCAATATTTGTCCAGGCACAATGGCACTGGCTGACTTTCCAGGATTTCTACATAACTCAGAGCTCAGGCAGAGCAGTAACTTAGACCAGCCTGTGAATATCTGGAAACCCTGGAGAAATGCCCACTGTGCCTAGTCAGATCAACCACAGCATTTGTGTGAGGCAAGATCAGTGGTCTGTGCTCACTGTAGTCACTCTGGATGTGCTATTCAGATTGATCTGTCTGGAGATCCCAGTGGGAATTAATTGGTGCCCTCACTGCCTCATTCCCTTCGTTATGGAGATCCAAGGTGCCGACCTCTGGTTACTGTCCTTCAGCCAAGTGGCAAGTAGGAACTTCCCTGCTCAAAGAACAAGAGGATTTAGTGGAAATACCAAGGACACCTTACCACAAGCATGATTGCTGTCAACTCCTCTTACTGCACGTTGCTGGGCCCAGATCCATAGCAGTATAGGGACTGAGAAGCTAAATCCTGACAATATGTCACTGCTTGGACTGAAAGAAAGGCCCTAAGTCTCTGGAGGCATGTGAATTTCTGACAGCTGTGACACATAAACATGGAGTTCTCTTCAAAATGGGATCAGATCCACTTCAGGTCATGTGCATCTATTTGCCAGTCTAAAAATTGTATCCAGTAACTGAAATTAACTTCTGGAGTGCACTGGATTTTATAGACTAAAAACAATGACTTCATGGTAAGCAGCATTTGATTCCTGCATGAAATATTACAGAATGCCGTTTTTGTAATTTCCTCCTCACTTGATCATGATAACACAGTCCCCTAGGCACTGGAAAGCCAGAGAATATGTGCCAAGTGGAGGAGATGGAAATGGGAGTCGCCAGTAATACAAAACACAGTTAAGGAGTTTGAGAGGGATTGTTGTGTGATAGGGAACATTTTGTCTTTTTTTTCATCGATCATTTGGAGTGGGAAGAGATAATGTTTTTTTAGAAGCTTGGAAGCAATTTGTAGAACTGCTTTGAATCAGCTTCCAAGTGGAGCTTTCCTAGCCCTGTAAATCCCTTCCTCTCTAAAGTTTTAAATGCAACAGCAACAGTAAGAAAAAAATATGTACCTCCACCTATCCTTGGCCATTCAAAAAATGGTAAGGACAGAAAGCAGAAAGCATGGCAAAGTGGTTTATATTTAGGTTTAACCCTTTCTCTGCCAACAGTGAACCATACCAAGGGATACTGCACTCCTTTCTGCTCTGACTTGCTATAGGACTGATACGGGTGTCAACCTATTCTTTTGAAATGAGGCTACTCATAGTAGGGGAAGATAGAACTAAGCTAAAAGCCAAGTGATGCAGTAGTGCAAGATGGACTGGCATATTCTATTTCAAGTGTTTACAGTGATAATTGCTCAAGATAATTACAGATAGTTAAGAAGATACAAATTTCCTGTCTATAAGGAAATTTATGCATGGTTCTAACACGTTTCCCAGAAAAAAAGGAGCAGTCAGTGTGTTTCAGAGTACAGATTTAATGCGCATGCATTTCTAAGCAGCTAACTGGGAACACATCTGAGGCTGATGCAGTGTTGTTTCTGCATAATCATTTATATCAACCAGAGCGTAAGCTGAAAGAGCAGTTATCTGCTGGCACTTCATGGGGCTGTGAAGATACCTTGGTGAATACAGACTTGTCTGCCATGGACCAGTCTTGTAACTGGAACAACGCTGCCTTTTATATAGCTGTGTGACTCCGTAATGGGATAAAGTTACATCCTCAATTTTCAAACACATTTACTCTTGCTGAAAGATGCACTACAGAAAATGAAGCCAGAGTCTTCAATCCTAAGGCAAATTCTTTTTATATAGCACCAAAAATGCGTATCTATCATATAAACCAAGCCAGGTATCCTTTGAGCTAGTGGCCAAGGTCTCCAAAATCATCCTATAACTCTAACTGTCCAAGTAAAAGCATTTATGTGTCCAGGGACCTTGAGAGATTCACTGGAAAACGACATGGCCTTAATCCACTCTTTTTTAACATCTTTAATACAGCGTAGAGGATCTCTTCTCCGATTCATTTTGGCATTTCAGAACAAAAAGCTCTGAAAATAAACTGAACACATTGGTAGACTATTAGAACTAAAGTCAACCCCTGTGAATTGCCATCACTAATAATCACTGGGGAGATTGACTGAGGAGGTAGGATACTGGGATTGGTGTTAAAGGCCAAGAGATAGGTGTCATCTGAGTCCTTAAAGAGAACTCTTAGGGTGTCCAAACCTGCAAGCTGGTTCTATGTAATTCTGATTAAAATCTCCAGCTCACTTATTGTTGCGGTACTTTCATCATATTTATCTACAATCTCAGAAAATCTCCAGGTCACCATGAGATTTTAGAATCATCCAGACTACAATTTGGAAAAAAAAACCCCATACAAATGCAACCTAATGTTGGTCCACAATGCTCAGGCCCAGCATATCCCAGTTTCAAAAAATGTTGGTCATCCTGTTGAGCGCAGTTTCCCATATGAAAAATAGAGAAGATGCTCTGCTTCGTTTTGCAGCAGATTCCCACTTCCCAGTTGCCCAATGGCCTAGGTTTCTGATGAGGAGAGAGGAATCTAATAAAAGAGATGACTGTGCTGGGAGATAGCTACTGGTAGACTGGAACATAACATATTTGACTGCACTCACCCACTTACATGAATGGGTACATGGGATATGCTAAAGCACGGAGCATGCTCAAGCTTGATCCTCAAGAAAGCTCCAAGGCTTAGAAAAAGTGCTGGTAAACAATATGGAGAGAAGGCACATGAGGATTTATAAACAGGCTCAGACTCAAAAGTGACAGTGTAAATTTATGCTTTTTGTGTTTTCATTCCCTCTGGCTAGTGTATTTTTCTGTGTTATTTCCCACTATGTGTGTAATGTCACATGTTGGAATTGGCTTGACTGAATCAGTGGTATGAGAAACTTGCCAGGGGTGAGCACATAGCCAAGGGTCAGCCTATTCTTAAATTATTAATAAACCCTTTCCAATTAATCTGCCTGTGCACATGCAGTGATTCAGGCTGGGATGACTCTGTGGAGCTCAGGGGGTGAATCACACACTTATTCCTTGTTTTCTTGATTGTTTCACTTTCAATGAGTTCTCCTTAGAAGGTGGCAGCCCTCCTTCACCTCTGATGTGGCTTGTTCATGCTCCTGTTAATGGCAGAGGAACTTCTGCAACCAACTTTAACAGGGTGGGAAAACATTATATGTGCTTTCAGATATTTCTTCAGCTTTGTGACATTATCACCTCTAGTGGGTTCAGAAAGGTTTCTGGGCTTGAGACCAAATTTGTATCAAGTAAAGAAGACATCATCATCTGAACTGGGCCTTGGTTCTTCCCCAGCATGCATCTGCTTTGGTGATAATCCCTGGGAATGCCAACAAATGCCTATGGCCTGCCAGAATGTGCAACAGCTGCCCTTAGCAGTTTAGAGCTATACACCAGATGTGGCATTAAGACCAGGGAAGGATATTGTATTTTACAGCTAAAGGAAGCCAAGGCTATTCCAGATATACATAAATTGCCTCCTGTGTGGAGAAAGCCTTTTTAGCAAATACCCTGAAGAACGGAGATGTTTTAATGAAGTTTGTTTAATGATTGTCCACAAAGTAGATGGAGTAAAGATAATATAGTAATAAAATTCTGGAATGGAAAAGATGGCCAAAAAGCCAAACAATAAGCTAGATACCATTTGAAGTGAGAGATGTCAAAACCAAACCTGAGGGCTCCTGCCTTTTGAGTGTGAAGGTGTGGTGGGTTGACCCTGGCTGGGTGCCAGGTGCCCACCAAAGCCATTCTGTCATTCCCCCCCTTAGCTGGACAGGGGAGAGAAAATAGAGCAAAGGGCTCCCAGGTCGAGATAAGGACAGGGAGAGATCACTTAACCAATTACCGTCACGGGCAAAACAGACTCAACTTGCGGAAAATGAACTTAATTTATTGCCAATCAACCAAAGTAGGGTAATGAGAAATAAAACCAGATCTCAAAAAACCTTCCTTCCACCCCTTCCTTCTTCCCGGGCACAGTTTCACTCCCAGATTCTCTACCTACCCCCCCCAGCGGCACAGGGGGATGGGGAATGGGGGTTATGGTCAGTTCATCACACGTAGTTTCTGCTGCTTCACCTTCCTCAGGGGCAGGACTCATCACACTCAT